>JAMLFT010005991.1:0-16731 GCA_026544285.1 Pachyrhizus erosus
AAAGAGAAGCATTTAGGTAACAAAATTTCTATCCAAATACAAGCCCTAATGATAAATTAACTTGCAAAAAGATGTGGGATTATTGATAATTATTTTTTTTGTAATTTGATTTTCTTATCATTGCATTATAATGTAAAAATTGAATAGTTCATATTTCCTCATTTACTTATTTTTCACAAATTGTAGAGTATAAGTTTCTTCATTTAATTTTTTACATTTTTTATTTATACTGTCATCACTTTAGCATTGGTTGTTTCATCCTACATTACCCTAATCAAAGTCCTTGTTTAAAGAGGTCAAACATTGGTTTGTGCATATATGTTGTTATATGGCTTTATTCATTTATTTTTTTAAAATTAATAACGATTAAATTAAGGTTAATATAGGCTATTCTTTCAATTGTAGGTACTATTATTTTTTACATTAAAAGTATTATTTTATTCGTACCGAAAATGGATAAACTGATATGATTGCAAACTTATGACTAATAACAGAAGATATAAAAAGTAATATATTGGTAAATGATGATACGTGTGTAAGAAACTCCAATTAAAGAGAAGATAATTTTTACAAGATTTTTCTGGATGATCCATATGATTTGTATGTAAGAATTATAAAAACGTAATAGATCTCGAATGTTTAATTTATTTTTCTACAATTGTGTTTTTTTCGAAACACATAACAATTGTTTTGTTTTAACACAACTGTTGTGATTTATTTGTTATTAGAGAAAAAAATATTTTTTTTATCAAATGAGTTGTAACATAAAAGATGTCGAAAATCATCAAGAAATGAATAATTTTAAACACAATTAATTTTTAAAAAATTATTATTTAGATAAATGTATTATAACATAATAGTTGATGAACATAGTTAAGAAAGGATAAAAAATTAGTAAAAATAATTTACTAGACTAAACTCATTTGTCATTTTGTTTTTTTTACTAACATTTTTCTCTTTATCATTATGTAATTCAATTATTATTAAAAAAATATAGTTTTTATCAAATGAGTTGTAACATAACCATTTTCGAAATCATCAAGAAAAGAATAAGTTTAAACACAACTAATTTAAAAATTTGTTATTGTTTAGTAAATCTACTATAACGTAATTGTTGACAAGCATCATCAAAAAATGACAAAACTATTAAGTAAATATGTTATTATTTGTTTTTAAAGAAAAAATTTTAAAATTAATCATTTTCAAATAGTCATTAAGTGGTAATGTGTTATCATATTATCACTGTTAATAATTGCATTAATTTATTGTTTTTATAATTATTATATAATCTAATAAATACAAAATATTTTAAATATTAAATAAATTAGTTTATTGATAGATTTATTTTTTAAAATTTTAATATCAAGAAACACATAATATAACAATAGAAGGATTACTCTATTTTAAATAAAAAAATTAAAAATATATTTATCATAATTATATAAGTACTTTTACTATTTTCTATGCAGTGCATCACATGAAAGAATACATTAATTTACTTGATTTATATTGACTATAACTTATTTATGAAATTTAGCAAAAAGAATTATTTATGAAATTAATTAGATTATTTTGTTTTATAGGTTAGTGTTATATTTACAATCCTGTTATACTGCCTATATATTACTATGACTGTTGTTTTGTATTTTTTTAAAGAATGATCATTATTTTGTAGAAATTATAAATATGCTAGTCAAGTAATTCTATTTGATAGTTTTTAACAATTAAATATCAAATTATGTTTTCTTGCAATATTTATTATTAATAAAAAATTTCTTAAAACATAATTAATATATCATTTTTTAATTGTGTATATATATTGTTATATATAAATAAATAAATATTATTATATCCTTACAAAAAATTAATTTCATGGATCGTACAAGTCTACGCATTAATATTATATAAAACATGAAGTTATAATTAATTAATTATTAAAAAGATTAAAATATTTTATTTTATTTTATTCAAACTTTATCACTTATTTATTATATTTTTCATCAATTCTTATAGTTTTGAATGTTTTCATTAAATTCTTTAAAATCTTATCAACCTATAAAAAAAATTCAAATTTTATGAATTCATATATTATAAATCCATTAAAATTGAAACTACAGATTCTTAATCATAAAATTTAAAAAAAAAATCTTATAGATCATACATTCTTACAAAATCTTTTATAACTTACAATAATTTTTATATTAAAAGGGTCTTTTAAAATCTCATTCCAATACACTCCCTTAATTAATTTTAGAAGCCAAATACCCCAAAAAAAAAAATATCCTCCAAAATCCATAACTAAATCCATATTGATAAAGATCAATTCATATTTTGGGTGTATGAAAAAGATTGTTAAAAAAATTGTATAACCAGTTTAGTAATTTTTTAGGCGAATGAGAAGTCATCGGTGCACACCCAAAGAAAATTTAGAATCAAAATTGTTAAGGAAAAATAAAATAAAATTTTCTGATTAAATTCTTCAAATTATTGTAAAATGACTCACGTTGCAATAATTTTGCAAAGATGCAGCATAATTAAATACCAAAAACGCAACAAACGTCAAAGAACAAAAATTATATTGCTAATCCAACATCCAACAAGGCAGCATATATTTCATCTGCTAATCAAAGGGTCTTAGAGAATCGAACTCCCTATTTTTCTAAAAGTAAATTCATATAGCACTGAGACCAAATCTCAGTCACCGAAAAAAAAAAAATCTCACACATATGATATATGTACCATGCTATTTTCAAAGATACTTAGGAATAACATGTTAATATTTGAGGCTCAATTCATTTCAATACAATAAAAAACAAATTATCTTTCAAAGCACTTTTTCTCGATCTCTGAAAATAATTCTAATATACTACTTTTGCCCAAAAGTATTTGTGCGAATCATCCATGCCTATTTTGGAGGGAATCGTGAAATTCATTTGTTAAATAAAAATCAAAAGCATGCAACATCTCAATTGGTACAGAGATTCGCAGAGAATCTCAGTCAGTAATAGACATTTTTTCTCGTATTATGTTATTGATTATTTGAGAGTGAAAAATCTCCAAGAATTAAAATAATATTACAATAATAGACTAACAAAACGAATAGTGGCTGTCTTTAGAGTTCCCTTCTCTCTTTTTCTTTTTCAACATTAAAAAGCGTAAGAGAAGAATATACCGTCTGTTATTAGATTGTACTTTGTACCTCAGTTTTCCTTGCGTTTGGGCAATAAAAAGCTTCAAATCCTGTGAAGAAAATGTCATTGGTATTGTTTACTCTCTCTAATATTCACTTGAACTCAAACAAACTCTTTTCATTATCAAACTTAATAAGTATGTGTTCCAAAAGGATTGATGTTAAGAAGGATCATGGATACAACGAACTCTTTACATTATCAAACTTAACATGTATGTGTTCCAAAAATATTGATGTTATGATGAATCATGGATACAATGAATTGGACAATTGCTTATATGCTACTGTAACTAAACTAAATAGATCGAGTCATTGAGACGTGGGGAGATGTGTTGCAAATCGCTCCACAGACACCCCCAACCGTTATTCACATGATGCACAGTTCTTCATCTGTTGATAATATTATTCATGATGCAGACCTGATATGCTCGGAAATTACACGTGTTGTTAATAAACTCGCCGATTTTCTAGCAAATGAAGCATTAATTATAATGGATGATATTTGCTTCTATGAAGCCCACTAGCCCCAGAGACAATATTTTACATTAGAAGACACCTCAATTTGACTATTAAAAGTATATTCCAATCTAAATTAGTAGACATACTTTTATAATAACTAAAATAGCCTATATGAGAAACAAAATTATTCTAACTAGTTATCATCATCAAACATTTGATATTCCTTTAATATTAAATTTATTTTTAACTAGACATGAAAACTACAGCGGAATAATTCTGATTGAGCTGACTAAATTATTATAAATATAAATATACTGACCAAACAATCACAAGGGTAATGAAAACCACAACCTAAATTTTTATAAACTGGTCATAACATTGTTATCATAAAATAATAAATAAATACGATCTTGAAATCATAGTCAAAATGTTCACAAGTCTTTGGAAAACTACATGTTAGGTGCCAAAAGTTTGAGCTCACATGAAAAAGGAAATTACAGAGTCATTTACAAATACTCTTCCTTAGAAAGATGTAGCAAAACAAGGCCTTTTTGTTAATTTCACTCCATATCAGAAAACACTCTTTACGTAGTAAGACTAGTTAGAATAACCGCATTTTCTTTAATTTACAGTACAATTATGCGGAAACCTCAGTTACTGCCAGAGCAAGAGTCTCTGGCACAGTCATGGATGGTTCAGCCACTGGAGGTGCAACATAAGACTGCAACAATTGAGTGTAGTGAAACTCAATTTGTAGTCTATGATGAAATGGTGTTTGAGTTGATGATATTAAACCTTTCTTGACATCTGCTTGCAATTCTCTAATAGGGATTGCTGCCAAGAAGCTTTTAATGTATTCTTTGCATGCTTCCTTCCCTCTGCACACAACCTCCTCTTCCTGGTCTTTCTTCAATTGTTCTTCTGTCCCCGTAACAGAATCCACCTCTTTACCATTGATTGGCTGGATCTGTCTGTCATTTTGCTCTAATACTTCTGCTACAGTTTGCAGATCACTAGCTGGTTTTTCACCAGACCTTTGAGCAACATCTTGCATTTTGTATATTACCGTGTTGCTGTCAAATTTCAAGATATATGCTTGATTGCATCCTTCATAAAGCCTCTCCCCCAAAGTGTCAATGATGCAGTAAGCATCAGCTTCAACCTTGAGGATGAAGAAATGATCATTCCAACTAATAATATAAATCTGGGGTTCATCATTATTAGTGCACTCCTGTCCAGCATGACTAATCTCATCCCAGATGTTATCAAAAGACATGGCCCCGTGCAGAAAATCAAATCTCCCTTCATCCATTCCTTCTGGATGAAAAAATCCAATAAAGGACTTGCCAGGAACCACTGAAAGAGGGCGGATTTTGGCTTGAATGACTGTTTCAAGATCAAAATGTTTGTCAGGGAATCGCTCCCTGTAGGTATGGTTTTCACACAAGTTCCTCCATTCTAATGAGCCTTCTCGAATAAGACTATCAAACTGGGATTTTATTGGCATAAGATCACGATTATTTTGGAACCAATCAGCAATTACTGCAACAAGAGCAGTACATGCACTCTCACCTGCTGCACGTTCACTGCGCTGATCAATTGAGGCAAAGAAGACCTGTGTCTGAAGTTTCATGTGCCCATCACGGCTCCTCACTTCTTTCTGCTCCCAACTACCAACAGCAAAATTATCATCCCCAAATTCAGACACTGATGATCGATTTGCACCTGAATCATCCTCAGTCTTCTGCAAGACAGACATACAGTGTGAAACACTAGTACAGCTAGGCTTAATTAAAAAGAGTTTTCAAGTGCATCCCAAAGGTTCAGAAGTTACTGTCACTAATTCCTTAATAAACATACAGCCATCAAATGTCAGATCACTAGTCAACAAGTACTTATCAGTAATCACAAAGACCAAAGTATCAATTTTCAAGATACCCAGCAACCTATTACTTTACTCTTTTGTGACATAAACATGTAGATAAATGAAATCAACAACAACAACAAACAAGTAAATTCTTACCCCATGTGAAAGGGATTCATCAGAGCTAAGCTGTCTGCGATCATAGTCAATGTCATCACCACCTTCTTCCCCATAAGCCTTCTTTAACAACGGCTCCCCCTTAGATTTAGGAGATCTGAAACTCAACTTCCTCTTCCTCCAAGGCAATATACTACGCCTTGAGCTTTGCAACACAGAAGGCTCGGTCGCTGACACGGTTGAATCGTCTTTAAGCGGAATCCCAACATCTGATCTGTTATTGCTGTAGTAAACCCAGTCTTCATCCTCACCATTCACCCTCATGCTGGAGTAAAACGCCCCCCCAGCATTTGCATAGGCCAGTTTCCCATAACTAAACGACTTCCTCACACTAGAATCCTCCTTCACCTCATCCGAATCACCCTCTTCAAAATCATCAAGCGAATCAGAGTCAAAGGGGTAATTGTATTCACCATCTTCACTCCTAGCAGAGAAATTGCCCTCACTCCCCTCCTCCTCATGGCAGGCTTTCTTTGCCTTCCTAACAGACACAAACTCAGTAAAAATCTTCACTTTCCTAAGACCAGCTTTGATGGTCGAAAGCTCATCTTTCTCAGCCAAGGTAGTTTCTCCTGGCTGAACCAAAGGTGAAGAAGAAGCCGCAGGCACAGGCACAGGTACTATTGATTTATGAACTAACTCTGTGCTCTCTTGAACCGCTCTCAACTCCACCAAACTAATTGATATCTACACACAACAACCAAAAACAACCACAATAAACACAAAAACAACAAACACAGTCTATCAAACAACCATCATAGTCTCAACTGAACCAACTAAAAAATTGCGGATGATGAACATACACTGAGTGAAGGAGAAGACTCCACAGAACCACCAGCAACTGTGAGTGGAATGTTCAAATCAAAATCTTTTTGATCAACCACAGACGCAAATTCAGCTAGATTCAAAGTCGCAGTTCCAACCACAGGTACCTTAGTCTTTGACCTTTGATTCAAACCCTGCAACACAAAAGAACCAATTCAAATCAAATTCAAAGCAATAATAATAACAATTTACAAAACAAAAATATCCCCTTTTTCCAATTAACCCAGAATTTTTTAAAAAATAGTCAATATTTCCCAAATTAGCAATATTGAGAAATTGAACAGAAGAGAGAGTGGGTAAGAGAGAGAGACATTGAAGAGAGAGAAAGCGATTTCCCAGGGGTGAAAGGCATTGTCTTTGTACGCAGAGAGAGTGCAAAGCGTGTGAAACTCCTCGTCCCACAAAACGACATCGTCGTTGGGGTCAGGGTGCGTTTCTCTGGTGAAGTTTCTAGCGACAGCGTTGCGTCGCAGCGAGCTAAGCGTGAGTTTGGGACCCTTCCACTTAATCTGGAGGACCATGCCTTTATCTGCGGCAGCAAGCACCAGATCGCAGCCCTGGAGAGTGAGGGTCTTCACGACGAGCTTCACCTCGTACTTCTTCGAGACCAGAGGCGGCCACGGCCTCCACCGCATCATCTTCACCACCATCTCGCCAAAACGGTGTAGCTGGTCGGCGTTTAAGGGAAAGAAACAAAGAAAGGGAAAAGAGGAAGAAGAAGAAGAAGAGAGAGAGAAAGAGAAAGAGAAACAGAAAGAAGAGGTTTTGGAGACAAACGGAAATGAAAGTGGGATACAGGGAAGGATTCGGGGGGCGCTGTTATATTAACGCCATTTTGTCATTTTTGTGAGGTACAAAAGATAAAATTGCAATTAAAGGAACTTTTATTGTTTTTGTCAGGGTATACGACATCTCTGCAATTTATCACTATATTTTTTTTTTCATTTTTTTAATTAGTCTTATACAAATTTGTATACTATATAAAAAAAATATATACAAGAGGAAATTTTTTTAATATTATTTTTGTTTATTATTATTATTTTCTCAGTTTATGTATTAAATCAAAATGAAATTTTAAGAAATGTTTAATGCTTTATTAATTTTTTAAAATGATAAATAAATTAAAAAAAATAAGTCAAAATTATTCTAAAATTAATTAAGCATTTTAATGTATTATGAAAGTATTTTATAGATGATAAATAATTAAACAAATATTTTAAAAAGTGTTTAAAATTATTATATATATATCAAAAGAATTTGAATTGTTTATTAAGGGAACATATACTAAAATCTTAACCCATTCTAATTTATTTAATACTAAATAATGAAATAATTAAAATTTGAGAGAAAGGACAAATCTTATTATAAAAATGTATAAAAATAATTTTTTTTAAAAATGTCCATGATATTCAAAGAAAAAAAAGCCCATGTCAAAAGTTTAAAA
The DNA here is from genome assembly GCA_026544285.1 of Pachyrhizus erosus. Taxonomy (NCBI): domain Eukaryota; kingdom Viridiplantae; phylum Streptophyta; class Magnoliopsida; order Fabales; family Fabaceae; genus Pachyrhizus; species Pachyrhizus erosus. The sequence goes on from JAMLFT010005991.1 coordinate 7,960, forward strand.
GTAAGTCTTCTAAAAATACGACCAAATGAGAGTAAATTTTAAAAAATTAAAGTAGAAATTTGAAAATGATTTATAATTATGGCATTTAACATTTAAAAAAAAATGCATAAACAGTGATAAAATTACATGCGTTAAAAGCAAAAAGAAAATGATAATAAAAGATAATTCAACAAAAATACAAATACAATTTATAAAATATTTTTATTGTTATTTTCTGATCAAAATTGAAACTTTACTTTGAAAATCTGTATATTAATATAAATTATTAAGATAAAATTTTAATCTTAATTAAAAATAACATGTAAAACACATAAACAACATATCTAAAATTTGTCCGACATTATTTCGCAATTAAAAATACACTGTTTTATCAATATAAACAGTGGATAGTTATCTTAAAAGGGTCCAAATACCATTGCATTGTATTCTCCAACTTTGCTTATTGGCAAAGACAATGTAAAATGAGTAATTGCAACGGTTTGTCATTATTATCATCGCCATAAATTAGAATTTCACTCCACTGCTTTACGCGTAAACCCCATTACTCATTATGACCCTGTTTTTCCATCTAGCTTCATTCATGTAAAGTCTACCTAGAAAGTTCCATAAACAATTCAATGAAGGGTATTGTTCTATAAGCAGAATTTTAAATTTGAGTTACTGAATTGTATGCAAATTCATCAAACATTTTGTCATGTAAATTTACCATTATAACTTTATTTACAAGGCATCATTTTTTTGCTGATTGAGTCATGATTCAGATTCTTAATCTTCAAGGATAAATAGACTTATTGGCAATCTATCATTTCGTTGAATACCCTATTGTTGTGTATGATAGATTACGCATGTATTGCAAGAGCACAGGCATGGCACGTGGTATTGATTTCCAATTACTTACAAGGAAAGTATGAAAGTAGTTAAATACAATTTACCATGTTAATTAGCTTAGCACAATAAAGAGAAATAACCCTAAAGACTCACCAAACTCTTGTTTATGATGTTATATCACTTTTTTTTTAATATAAAGTAACTTACATTATTAATGGTGGGAAGAAGATGCCTATTCATAAGGTACTACTAGTTTATACTATTTTAGAGAACTTTAAATTTGTAAGTGGAGGAAGGTGCAATTTACTTTTTTGTATGGAAATTTATTTATTTCCCGTTAATTATGCATTGGTGACAATAAGTCCTTTGACACCCAACCCCCAACCTTTAACTAAAACTTACAAATGAATCCTTAATGTACTTTATATATTTATTATTATTTTTAATCACAGTCATAGTATGTAATAATATATCGTCATATTTAAATTTTAAAATTTAAAATTCACTCCTATCTTAAATCCATAATAAAAGTTGTTATGATATCCCTATCGATATGTGGCAGAGCTTAGGTTTGTATTTATTTTTTTCAAATTTAAATTTAAACTTACATATATGTCAACAAAGCTTATATAATCGAGTATTTGGCAACATAGCATTTTCCTTAAATACAATAAGTGGCAAATAATATCCTTAACAATTGAATTTGAATATACACAAGAAAAGGGAAACTGATACCAAAATAGCTTTTTTTTTATGATAATACGACTCATCCATTTAATGGAATGGATATGGATATAGTTAGACGGATAAAGAACAATGCTGATATCTCTCCTAACTCCTATCACGGAAAAGCATAATTTTTTCTTCAAAAGTTAAAAAAGAAAACAGATAAAAAAAATAAAATAAAAAATAAAAACAGGGTTGGGGTGTAGTCAGCAACCTCATCATTACGGCGTACATAACTCCTCCACCTGGGATACCCAGTAAAACATGAAACATGAAAACTCAACCTTAATCTTTAACTAGATTTGGGCTAATGTGAGAGACATGGCTAAGTCTCTCATGGTGTGAAAGTCATCATCACCGTTAAATATAAAATTTAATTTTTTATTACTTATAAATAGTTGTATCAGCAGATTACTTTCCAATAATCCATAGCATCCATTTAAATAACTGCATATCTAACGGCTAGGATGACTTTGGCACCGTGAGAGAGTTAATCAGATCTCGCACGCTAGTCCATCCAATCTTTTAACTAACCTCTGCTAAGGTTAAGTTCCCAACGTTGTACAGATAGATACACGTAATACATTATTGATTATACACTCTTTTGCTCTCACTACAAACGCGAAAATTAACGGCTTACGCGTTTCCGTTTCAAGGGGAAGGAATTTCCAGAGGAAATTTCCCATTCCGGTTTTTTAGCATCATTTTCCTCCTTCGAGTCTCAATTTATAAGAGAATTTGAATCCTCTCATGAATTTACTAATATGATAAAAAATAATTAATAAATATTTCTATTTTTTAAATATCTAACAAATAATTATTTATAATATTAAAATTAATATGTTATATTAATAAATTAAATTGATTGAAGTTTATCCGAGTTCAATTAAGTTGGATTTGGAATTAAATAAATATTTTTTTATTATTTTTATAATATCTTATAAGTACAAATGTTTACTAATTTTATTGATGATTAATCACAATTTTTTAACTTACAGAGTTTGAATCAAACACCTTATTTGAATAATTTAAGTTTAATTTCATTTGTATTAACGTAATAATTTAAGGTCAGACAAAGATAATTAAAATAAACAGCTCCCTAATACTGATATATCTTAGTATAATTTTTATTTTTAATTCGTGTCTTATTTATTGGGAAAATCGCATTTACAGTCCTGAAGTTTAACCAAAAAACATTATTTGATATTTCTTCTGTTTTTTTATTTAACACAAGTTTTCCCTAATTTATATAACATGACTCTGTGCATCCTTCTAATTATTAAAAAGTTTTCTTTTCATTTTTCTATGTAAATATTAAAAAGGGAAAAAAATAGCGATAAGAAAATACCGAGTATAATTTTATTAAAATTGTTTTGATATACCGAAAGAATCTTACATATCTTAGGAGTTGCAGTGAATGATAATTTATAAATATTTTTTCTTTAATCCATTTAAAAAGTAATAACTACAAAGCCCAGATAAATGGGAAATGGGGTATTCGTCTTTACATATTAAAACAAACACATCAAAGAAAGCTCAGAAGTTAACTTTACTTAAACAAAGAAAATTGAACTAAATAGATCTCTATTTTTTTTTTTTTCTATTTGTCGTTTTCCAATGTTTTTTTTATATATATAAAACAGACCCTTGCTTAGTTGTGTTTACTTTCACATCTCTAACTGGGACTAAATTTCCACATTCATCATTCTAATGTTCCACTAGATTTTAATATTAGCAAGCCAACCCTAGCCATAAATCCCAGCTATATCAATTTAAACACATTATTAATCCAACGCACCATATTAAGCCTTTCGATCCCACTATGAGTGGTGGTGCATGAGCTGGTACCACCAATGCATGGTCATTGCATAAATTTCAAATGTATAAATCCACCACGATACAAGTCAACATTTATTATATCAATAATAAATGCAGCCAATATTTGTTAAGATTTTTTTTTTATTATTTTAATTTCTCTCGTACGTGGGGATGCAATGCAAGAAAGTATAGGACACATTTGACTTCATGTGCACCACAGGTCCACTCATGGCATGTGGATGTTATTGCTTCAAAAGTTGGGTTGGGGTCCTCTCTTCTTGAATCTGCCTAACCATGCACCGTTGGATCAATTTCCTTTGTGAAGACAACATCAAGAGGAGAGGGTCTTGTCTTTGTGGGACAGGTTGGCTTTACAGGTTGGCTTCAAGAGAAGAACTTCTTTACAACTTTTATGAGCCGTTGGATTCTACAGCCTAGCTAGGAGAATCTCTTTATTATAATTCTTTAATTCTTCTCCATGCCACTTTTAACTTAATTTCAAGTTTCACGTGTTTATATGTTCCTGCCGAGACTTGGGATCATCTCAGATGTTTTAGAGGCCTTGTACTGATTATGAAAATTAGACTATACATCATAATGTTGAGTGGTTTAATTGAGGAGAAATAAAAATTAAAGATTGAATGAAGAACAAAGGTGGAAAATTTCTTTATTCATGTAAAAAATGAGTAGGGGAACAATGGGAGAGAAGGGTTCTTTGAAAAGAGAAAAATTAGTATTTTTTTAGTTAATGGAGTATTATAAGCTTTAATCAAACATCAATCAAGAGAAAGATGAAGAGTTAAACAGCTTTACATAAAAAAAAAAAAAAATTAAATTGAGTGTTATTTCGTCAATAGTAATTTAAGATAAAAAAAATTATGTTTTTTTTAAATAATACAATAGACTTTAATATTTGGGTCTCCTAAAATGAGAGATTGTATTCAATATATCATCTTAAACTATTTAATAGTTAGTTCTAACAAGATTGAAGGTATTATTGAATCTTAACTTGTATTGATGTTAAAATTGTTCCCTTTATGTCAATTAATTGGATATTACTAATCAAAGGTACTTTAATGTTTGAGCTAAAATTTCATCTAGACAAAATAATAAAAAAAGAAATATACAGATATGTACTTAATCTTGTTAAAACCTTTTATTTATAAGATTGGAGTGTGTATTAGTCACAACTATTTGACACTAATTAGTGTGATGCTCTTCAACCATTCTCATAAGATTTAGATTTTAGTTAGAAATTTTCTTGTTCAAGATATTCTAAAATTGTGTGACTCATGTATCAACTTGTCAAATGAACGATATTTAACCCTATAATCAATTCAGTGCAATACTTAAATTTGGTTTAATTTTTGGACTAGTTTGTGTAGTGTAATCTTTTGAAAAGATAATTACATAATAAATCGTTCTTTTGCACTACTTTAATGGGTGAATCAAGATCAAATCATTGATCTTGAAGAAAAGAGATACAATCACGTATAACACATTTGACAATCTTAGAAAACAATAAGAAGAAAAAAAATAAGAATCCAAAGTCAATGGAAATACATCCCAAAAGAATGTAAATGTCTGAGCAATATGAATAATTTACCATAACACTATTTGAGCACTAAATTGGATGTTCCAAACTAATTGTTACTAATATTAATGTGAATATCTTATTGAACTAGTTGTAAGGTGCGCCACTCATTTGGGGATAAACTCACAAGCAAGTCATACCACAATTTTAGTCACAAAGTTTTTCCACTTAAAGCTAAAATCTTATAAAGATAATTAAATAGCACCTTCATTCGGTTATGGTTCATGATTATGACTTTTTTACATCTCAATCATATAAATAAGATGTTCTTATTGGTCAAATATGTATTCATTGTTCTTATTATTAATTCATGTAATATATCACTTTAACTTGTACTATTATAGCTCCTAGTGTAGGTGTCACCTTAGAATCATGTGAGCCACCAAAAGAAAAGTAATTTTAAACTTGAAGAGATTTTTAACATAAATATCATAAAAGAAATTTGATGATGTCTTGTATCTCAACATAAACATAAATAGTACCACATTCGTTCCTATTTATAAGATTCAATTTTTTAAAATTATTTTTTCTTTTATATAAGATCTAATTCATATTGTCTCGTGTATTAATTATTTTTTAAACTAAAATATTCCAATTAAATAAGAGAGGTGTTGTATTAACATACATTTTTAAAGAGAGAAAAGATAATTAATTATAATGGTATATATATATATAAATTTAAGATAAATTTATTAATATTAACTAAATTAATCACATTTTCTTAATCTTAACAAATTAGAAAACTAAGTTTTATAAATAGAAATGGAGATAATATCAAATTTTAGTCTTAAACAAAATTTTCTTTAAACCTTTTTCACATTTCATAATTTTAGATCTTTTAAAAAAATATTTTTAAACTATGAAATACTCAATATTCAAAATCATAATAAGTTTAACTAATTTAAGTTAAATTTACTATGTACTTATTTATACATAAAAAAGATTTTATGTAAATTGGTTCATTTTAACATATTTTATAAAAGGACTTCGACATATTTTATAAATGAACCAAAAATCAATTATTAAAAATAAAAATTTAAAAATAATTTTTTTTTCATATTTATAAAAATTAAAAATATATTTAATCTTAGTATAAAATAATAATCAAGTCAAATTTTAGGAAGAGTTCACAAATTTAAATTCTGTTATTGTAAATTATTTATGCATTTAAGAAGAGGTTTTTTTTCATTAAACTAATGAAATTTATTAATATGAGATAAATTTATATTATAAATAAATTTATTTTCTGCAAAATACATTTATAAAGAAAGATAAAAAAATTTTAAATATGAATAACTTTCAAATTAATAATAGTCTCATAATTGACAGAAAAAATCAAAACTTATAAAAATATCTCAAGTTTCACAAAAGAAAAATAAAAACATTAATTACAATTATTATAAAAAAAAGTCATATTAATTCATAAATATGACTTTAATGTTATGATATTTTACAACCATTAAAAATTATTATTATTATTATAGACCATAAACATATTTTGATAAAAAAAATATAAAATATGATTTATAAATTATAAATCTTTTATTGATAAAAATTTCAACATTTATAATTTAATAATTTAAAAAATCACAACATATTAATTAAAAATTCCAAAATATAATAGTTAAAAACAAAACAGGTTACATTTAAAAATATGAAACAATTGACATGAAATTATTTTTATTTAATTAATAATTTTAAGTTCAAATTTTAAATATATATTTATAATAATTATATCCTACTTGAATAGAATGATCACTTATAAAAAACAATTGTGATCCATTTTTTTTTTTAAAAAAAAACAATGATGAAGCTAAATATTTTCACCAAAGTTACAAGCATGCTAAACGAGGCTTTTAAGTCATAACAAGTCTCCTTTTTAGGTTAATTTTTCGTTTAAATTGCAATATTTTTCCACTGTGCCCCCACCCATTGACCATACTGAGATTGCAAGATCTCAACTGCTCTGTGGATTGACATGACACATCTTTAATAATGAAGATAAACTTGTTTTTTCAAACACTCATTTTTATAGGTCAGTCAAACAGTGATTACGCCATTGAATTGCATAAGTGTAGCATACCACACATCGATATGATATATTAAGGAGTAGCTGATGACTTAAGTTGTTCATCCATTTTTTTTTTTTAATATACAAAATATAGGTTGAATTGGGTTTTTGGTTAGGTTAAAAACAGTTGAACTCGCAAAGTGAGACATATGAGAGAGAGAATTAACACCTCTTTTCAAGAGGCTGTAACTATTAAAACTCCTATGCTGCTAATAATAATCAGGAAGGATCAGGATGGGTTCAGCTTTTCCTATTTTCATTTCTATTAAAATGGGACAATTTCGGCTTCAGATTTGAAAATAAAAAAATTCAACTTCACTTTATTATTGTTCAGCTTTATCGAGTTTGGAAAAATTTATAGAAAATTTATCTTTTAATTTTTTTAAAATTTAATTTATTCATAAATTTTAAATAAATTATATATAAATTATTCACTATATTTTAATTTAATATTATATATATATATAAATTAATTAATAATAAATTTTAAAAAAATTAAAATTAAAATATATTTATAGTTAAATATATAATTATAACTTTTTTATTTAGTTATAAAACTTATAAAACTTTGTATGTCTTAATCATTTATGAAATGAACCGATTACTCTCTGCAAATCAAAAGGCATATCTTCTCAATCCATTTTTTCTTTATCAATATTTATATTTTTTATTTAAAAATACTCGTGCAATGCATAATCAATTTGCTAGTGACTATATAAAATAAGATTTTGTGATGTATTATATCTTAGTTTTTCTAAACGCATGCCATTAGGCAAGAAGATAAAAACTAAGTTTTTATTTGAAAAAACATTTGTCGTATATATAAAAAAAAAAAAACCGTATTGAATCAGTGTCTATTGACACACATTAGCAAAGTTGAATATAATTTGGGATAAAATTTACATGACGAAGTTAGTAATACTGTAATTTTTTTTTAACTTTCTTTATTATTTGACTAAAACTTATTAAAAATTATAAATTTTAATTAGTCTTATTTTAGATAAGGAGATACATTTCTCAAATTTACATATAGTATGACAATGCAAGTGTTGCTGTCCAATCAAAATTGATATTTCTTCTCGACAATTACTAATAATTCTAGCAAATGAGATGAAAGCAAAAGTTATTTTCATGCTTTTTGATTCTTCAGACATCAGGTACATGAGATGCATTGGATTTGTACAACTCTTCCTGTCCTTATATGAAATTTTGTTCCTCACCAGATTTTTGAAGTACCCGTGACTACTATAGCTCCTGAGATACCTTTGGTCTTTATGATTAACATGTCCTTTTTATCAACAGTTGTTTAAGTAATTTCTTGATCATGATCATGATTTTTTTTTCTTTGTTTGACATGTTTTTATTTTTTTTATATAATGTACAAACGCAATATTTCTTTATTATAATGAAATTTTTATTGTACGTGTACATGTACATGTTTATACTTGATTAAATATTTTCTTTAAACTTGGACATATATAATATTTTAAATTTCAATATGCATGATTTCAATTATATTTATCTATACAATATAGCATATTAGGCACTCACATATACGTACAAAGCCATATATTTTCTTTGAGCATATATTTTGAAGACATCAATATTTATAACATTTTGAATTAGAATATTTGATGTTATATTTATTACATGGTACAAGATTGATAAATATATAAAAAATGTTTAATTTATTAAAGTAATAAAAAATTAGAAAAAAACTATATTATTACTTTTA
>JAMLFT010005992.1:0-16692 GCA_026544285.1 Pachyrhizus erosus
TTTTATAATTATTTTTATTTATCACTATTAAACTCTTAACCATTATCAATTCATTACTCCTATTAAGAAAATATTATAGTAATTAAATTCCTAAAGATTAGTTAGTTGATAATAATAATAATAATAATAATAATAATAATAATAATAATAATAATAATAATAATAATAATGTCACTCAAAATTACACTCCTACACTATTACTATACATCTTATCCTTTGTTTTTACTATTATTATAATTATATATTATTATTATTTATTATTTATTATTTTTAGCCTTTCCAATTTAATCCTTGTTTTAGGATGTTACATCACACGCAATGATATTCCTCTAATATCAGGGTAACAAATCTAACCATATAGTATTGTACTTAATTACATCTCATCTCATCAAGGATTTGTGTCTTAGTTAAATCTTATGATGCTTAAGGATTTAACTAATTTAAGTTTTCATTTGATTCTTCTACAAGATATTCATATGTAAATCAATTAATTTGTTCACTCTGCATGACTTCTCAAATTTTATGAAACACACTTTTTTATGTTAATCTTGTCGTCATACTTAATTTAATCACTTTTATTGTTTCTATATGTCAGTTCATTTTACTATTTTATCTTATGTATTTAATTAATACTTCTTTTTATTTCTAATCATTCCTTTATATTAATTACACTTTATTAAAAAAAATAGGTTTTTCCTAGTATTTTTCTTACAACTATTCCTAACAATCAATTTTTATTCAATTTGTCGTCTATATGCACAAATTAGATTCACATCCATTTTCCATCTGATTTTTCAATAATATGTCATCATCAACTATCTCACCATTTAATAGTGTCAAATTCAACCATCCTAGTTGAGTCCATACCATAGTCTTGGTAAGATAAACTGCTATGATACAACTAAATGTAACAACCTGGTTTCTTGCTGATATACTCTATGTCATTATCAAAAATTACTATCTAAATAAGGTTGTCAGAAACTAACTTTTCTTTCATTGCACCCAAAGTTAATTTACATTACTACTAATAAAAAGTATTATCATTAATACATCACAAAAGTTGTAGTTTAACTTTTTCTTCCTTGTTCTCTTCACTTGAAATTCTCTTATGGATCTTCTTCTTCTTAGGAAGAGTCCTCCCTCATAGATGGTTTGGTGCCATTGGTAGGAGTAGTGGAGGAAGGGTGGTCAAGAGTATTCTACTACCTTTGTTGAAGGTGTGATGGAAATCTAGGTGGGGAATCTAAGAATCAGGGAGGTGTGGTTTAAGTTAGTATTATGGGAAGATCAATCTAGCCAGGTGAAGCAATTGAGTAAGCATCAACGGGAAAGAAAGTGAATAAAAAAAAACCGATGTAGGTGTCTAATTGGTAAGGGGATCTCTGGATCAACATTCGCAAAGTGGCATGATAGATAAGTGAAATAAAGGATGGAAGTCGTCAAACATCTTTTCTTGAAAAATGTAGGATTTGTAGGAATGAGTCGCCTATTATCCATCATACACATATAATGGCATACCTGCAAAAGTTAATGTTTACTCTCAACATCGTTATGCGACCTATTAATTTATTACTAACGTGTTAGGACCCTTCGCTACCTCTCACTACTGGCTCCTAAGCACTTATGTTAAACATATTATTCAACCTATAATTTGAAAATTGGGTGACGATCGGGAGTACATATTCTAATCTGGTACAAGACTCAAATACTCTCCACCAATCTTGGTAATGCTTTGCGACGTCGGGGTTGCTAAGCTGGCTCAATGTAACCCTCTTTTCTAGAGCGGCCCACAAACTAGGCGTGCCTATACCCCCAAGGACTTCCATAGCTTGCATACATTCCTTAGGTACCTACTATAGTCAACCCATTGCATTCCTCTAATCTTGTATCTCATATGAATTACCATTAACGACTACCTTTTGTCTTCTTTCGATCAAGTCTCCAGGTACAAGATCCAACTCACATTCACTAATGTGAAATCCCGTCTCATATCAATCATTCATTCATAATAATATAAATTAGCCAATTTATCAATCATCTTGACTCTTTTTACCCAAATATCATTATGCGGGAAGGATCATTACGTCACAGAGACTTAACGAACTTTTTGTAATTCCTTGTCTACTATCCCAGGGTTTCTCCACTAAGTTCTATCATTTATTAGTCAAACGGTAATGATCATACATAAATTTAGATGTATTTATCAATCATTATACTTACATCATCAAAGGAAATTTTGAGGACAATCTTTGTAAGTACAAAGTTTAGTAAGAGTTCTAAAGTTTTATCAATTTATATAGGAGAGTAGTTTAGTACTTTCACTGATCTATTTTATGGATATATTTAAAATTTACTTCTTATAACATGCATTATTAATAATTATTACCCATTTAAGATGAAATGGGATATTAAAATGTCAGCTTGAAAATAGTTTGGATATTTTTTAATATGAAGGGTATTTTGGTAATTTTTCCATCAAATGGGTGTTCTGGTCATTTTAACTTCTTGAAAATTTAATTTTTAATTTAACACTTATATTAAAACAAATTTCTAAGTGTACAAAGCCTATTGAATCAAGAAAATTGCTCAGAATTGCAAGGTTTCTAAAAACAATAACTAAGGGTATTTTGGTCATTTCAATAAAAAATTATTTTTAATAAATCTTTACCATATTTCTAACTTTATGAATGTAAAATATCCTGGGCTATCATTTTCTTAAAATAAAATAACAAAAACAACAAAAAATTTAAATTCCTAAACTAGGGGTATTTTGGTCTTTTTCATAAAAACTTATTTTAATGAATTCTTATCACATTTCTGACTTTATGAATTCTGTAAATCTACTTTGTATAAAATTAAAATACCCAAGTTATCTTTTTCCTAAATTAGAATAGCAAAAAGAGTAGAATTTTAAATTTTTAATCTAGGGGTATTTTGTTAATTTTCACCCTAGGGGTAAAATGGTAATTTTTCTAGCTTCATCTTCAACCTCTGAAGTAGAGGTTTCATTTTGGGTTTCATTTTTGGCTCAAAACCTATACACATGTAACTAGAATTCCTCCATTTCTAACTCTTCTACGAGTTCAATCACTCTGATACACAATTTAGAAAAGCAAAACGCGAAAAACTAACCATTAGTCATTTTTCATGTTACTTAACGATTTTGGAAATTTTTGAAGCTTAAATAGTTCTTTTAACATCTCTGAAATTAAATCAACTTGGATTTGTCCAGAAATAGCATGAACAGAGGGAATTAAGCTTTTGCGAATTCAAAATTTTACAGTTTTGGGTTCAATTTGTTTTTCATGAATTCGTTTACCTAACAGAAAAAGTAACTCCTCCTACCTCAATCTAGAATTTTTTTATGAGAAAAATGCAGTTTCCGGCGAAGCTCTAGCATTCGTCCAACTTCGTGATTTCTTCATTGTTTCTTCAAATTTCTTTGACGAAACTGACATAGGGGCGATTTCGAAGCTGTATGAATTCAATTGAATCAAAGAGGATGAAAATTCAAGGAGAATTGAGAAGGAGAAGGATTCTGGGTTGGTGATTTGAAACTTGATTTTGAAGGTGCTTATATAGCCACTCCACCACCCCATTTTAATCTATTTTATTCCTAGGTGTTAGACATAGGTGTATTGAGTAGGAAAAGCTCGAATGGTAGGCTGGGAGGCTACGAGGTAGATCAAGGCTCGAGGTTGAAGACGAAGTTGCAATGGCGATTCGAAGGAAATGAGGAAAGGATATATGTATTTTATTTTGTTAAGTTGACAACAATGGGCCTAACGGTCTAACTGGAAACTCTCATTCCTTTCTTTCTTAAGTGCCTAAGGGGAACGAATTTGAGTCCTAGCCACCCCTTTTTCTGCCTTTCGCTTTTATTTTCCTATGTATTCTATCATTTATAACACAATATACTTAACGAAACACTAATTTGCTACCCAAAGTGACTAGCTTCATTGGCAAAAACATGCCCCTCATTCAGCTGGTCCTGGGTCCGACCCCTGTCTAGTGCTTTTATATTTCTTTCTTTTCGTTTTCTATTTTCCTTTTTTTTTTATTTTTTATTTTTATTTTTAGAATTCTTTGTTTTTACTTCTAAAATTCCTAAAAATCATTTTGTATTTTTCTTTACCTGCCCTATATTTTCTTTAACAAAAACAATTTTATAAAATTTATAAATCTATTTATTTTATTTATATATTTAATTATAAAATTCAAATTTTTATTCTAAAATTTCATACTACTATTTTAAATTTATCTTTCTAATTTCTACTTCTTTTCTTATGCTTTATATTTAGCAAAAATTCTTTAAAATATATTTCCTTTATAATCACCTATTTATTCTTTAATTTATTAATTTTAGTTTATTCTACTTAAACTACCTTATTAATCTTGATTGTTTATAATTTTATAATCTACATTTTATAATAAAAAATTAACTTAAGTTTTTATCTAATTATAATTTCTTTCTTAATAACATTCTAGTATTATTTCTTCATATAATTCTAAATTCCATAATAATTAATTACCAAAATTATAAATTTTAATACATATAAAATTAGAAATAGGATGTTAGAACTCTACCCCTAAAAAAATTTCATCCACGAAATTTGTACCCTTAAAAGAGTTGAGGATACAATTCTTTCAACCCATCTTCTAGTTCTCATATCGCCTCTTTTGTATCTCTTGAATTCCATTTGACTTTGACGAGCAGAATGTCTTTTCCTCTCAATTGTTTGGTTCTTCGATCCTCAATCCTTATTGGTGTGACATCAAAAGTTAGATTTTCTCTTATGGACACATTATCAAATTCAATCACGCGTGATGGGTTAGAAATATATTTTCTAAGTTGAGATACATGAAAGACATTATGTAAATTGGCTAGATTTGGAGTTAAGGCAATTTGGTATGCTATCGGGCCAATTCTTTTGAGAATCTGGTAAGGACTAATAAATTTAGGAGTGAGTTTTCTAGACTTTAAAGCTTTACCAACTCCATTGGTTGGAGTGACTCTAAGAAAAACATTTTCCCCTTCTACAAATTGTAAGGGTTTTCTTCTCTAATCGTAGTACCCTTTTTGATGATCCTGTGTTGCTTTTAGCTTCTCTTGAATAGTCTTTACTTTTTCAGTTGTCTGTTGCAGGATCTCTAGTTCTAATATGAGTGAGTTTCCTGTCTCAAACCAACACAGTGGTGTTTTGCATTTTCTTCCATAAAGAGCCTCATTTGGAGCCATACCTGTACTCGTGTGAAAACTATTATTGTAGGTGAATTCTACAGTGGTAAAGATTCATTCCAACTTCTAGGTTGTTCCAAAATCCATTCCCTCAATAAATCTTCCAGACTTTGGATAGTCCGTTTTGTCTTACCGTCAATTTGAGGATGGTAAGCTGAACTAAGTCTAAGTTTAGTTCCAAGTGAATTTTGGAGGCTGTTCTAAAATCTAGAAGCAAAACAAGGGTCTCGATCCGAAATGATGCTTGTCAGTACTCCATGTAATCAGAAAATCTCTTTAAGATAAAGATGGGTTAGTTTTTCCAATGAATAATGAATGTTAATAGGTAAGAAATGGATAGTTTTTGTTAGTCTATCTACAATTACCCAAAGGGCATCATGTCCATTAGTCGTTAGTGGTAATCCTATTATGAAATCCATGGTCGGATGGCTTTTGATGTTCCACCTTTGCTTTTTGACAGGTTAAACGAGCAGTTACTAATCAACCACGTCTCTTTTTGATCCTTGCCCTTAGAAAGTTTTCTTTTGATCTTGATACATCTTGGTGATTCTCGGATGAAAGTTGAGTTAAATTTTGTGAGCTTTATCCAATATCATCCTTCTTATTTCTTGGTTTGGTGGTATACAGATCCTTCCATTATTTCTGATTATTTCGTCTTGACCTTTTTGGTATCCGTTGTTTTGATCAAGAAGTTCTTGTAAAGAAGAATCTTTGTGTAATGCCTTTTTCCATTAATTTTAATTTGAGGAAATTTTTTTAGTTATTTGAATTCAAGTAAAAATTTTAAAACTTCATTCACCAGGGGTTACAATTTGAAGAAACATAATATTTCCATCACATGCAAGTAACTCAGATTTAATTATAACATACTCAAATTAATATTTATATATAAGTCAAATATAAGTGTAATTGTTACATTCCCCAAAATCTAACAGTTTAAATAAAAGATAAGTTTAACATAGTCTGCAACAACTGTTTCATCCCAAAAGTCTCTGATTAGAAACTTCACAAGAATCTTCTTCTCCAAAGGATTCATCTCTTCTACCTTGACCAACTATGGGGACTGAACCTATAGAAGAATTTTGGCGTGAAGGGGGTTGGGTGCATCGAGGAGCTAAGAGAATGTCTGGTGGAACCCTAATGTACCTCGGTGTGGGGTCTATGTCAGAAGAACAAGGATATCTATATGATAGAATTATCGTGGGGCTATGACGTTTGGAGACTTAAAAGCAAATCTTACATAGCCCATGAACGTATGTTCTCCATCAGTCAGGTTATGAGCCTATCGACCTTCCAAGGGTATGATCGTCATGTGGAATAGGGGTTGGAACTCATCTACCATCTGTATCTGAAATGTGGGGGTTGTAGGAGTGAGTCATCTATCCTTAAGCAAACACATACAAGTATACATCATCTCTAGCTATCATAGACTCTCATCTCACCATAGCATGCCTAATTAGGGATTCTATGTGTTTAGGGCCCTTCGTGGCCTCCAATACTACTATCCTAGGAGGACTTACACGAGTGTGTCAATAATAGTCTAAATTTGCATTTTGGGTTGCCGATCGGGAGTATATATCCTGTTTGGTACTGGTCTGGGATACTTGCAACCAATCTTGGTAATACTCCGCTCTGTGGGGGACACCAAGCCGATTTTGTGACACCCTCTTCACTTTGAGCAATTCACAACTTGGCATCTTATCTACCCCTAAGGACTCACCAGAGCATGCGTACATTCCGCAGGTACCTTCTATGGTTAACCCATGTAATTTCCATTCTTATTTCCCACTCGTTAAGGTTTTGATCCATCATACTCTCCTCTTCTCTAGTAATCAAACATTATCGATATTGATTTTTATTTTAGCAACATAGTCTTGCAATGGCTCTATTTTGTTCTCACTTTCACATAACCAATCCAAATTTCATTCAGTTTTTGTCTTGTTAATTTCCCAGTTCATCTGCTACCTTAGGGTATTTGTGGAACTTACTTTTCATCTTAGGATAATTTTCAACCACATACAGATTTTTCTACTATCAGTAGAGAAAATAAATCATCATATAACATAGTAATATAAAAAATTCAATGTTAAACAAAATACCAAACAATATATCAAATGATAACTCAAGATAATAAGGAAAGGGCAAAAAGGTCATTTACAATGTTATTTATTTCCATATTTTCTTATCTCATATTTCTTCATATTTTTATTCTACGTTGTTTAATGTTAGAATTTAATTAAGAAATTTTAGTCGTAAATCAAGAGTATTCAAAAAAACAAGACAAGGGTAAAATTGTTCTTTACTGGAATATTATTGTCCTTACTTTCTTTTTTACTATTTCTTCCCTTATTCTTTTTTCCCCATACTTACCTATTTTTACATTTATTGTCCTAATTCAGGTTTAACTTAAAAATAATTTTTTTTTGCACCTCTCTATTTACTATTCTCACCCCCCCTTCCTACCTTACTCTTTGCACCTCTCCCTCTACTAAACTCACCCCTTCTCTAGTTTACTTTTTGCATCCTAAGATTACTAATTGCACCCTACTAGTATACAACAACCATTGAAAAAGTATACAATAGCCATTGAAAAAGTATACAATAACCATTGAAAAAAAATATAATTGAAATGTAAGAAAGTATAAAACAACTTCGTCTTCTTCTTCTTTCCATTCATTTTCAAAAACTCAATATTTTCATTTCTCATTAATTATAAGACCCTAGGAGATTAAGCCTAACATCGCCATCCATTTTCAACCATGAAGCTAACCTTTAATGGAGCTTTAAGGGTTAGGTTCAATTAAATATAAAAATTCAATTGAAATTCTGATGGGAATTTGTAGAGAATCAGATTTTGTTTCTCAAACCAAGTTTAGATAAGTTTTTGACTTTAAAATGCAATTATGTTAATTTTAAAGCTTATGGTAACCAAAAATTGAAGGAAAATGGCCCCCTACTACCTATTGTGAACTTCTTCGACGAGTCCAAATGAATTTTCTGGTCAAGGACCCTAAATCAAGTTTCTATAGCATCATGTTTTGTTATAAGTAAAATTATAAATTTTCAATTAGAAAACTACCTCTTCTCCAATTTTAATATTTTATTTTATCCAAAATAGGACTTAGAATTTTATTTTCTAGGAGAAAAATATTATCTATCTAATAGATAATATTTACAAAGAAAAAAAGAGAGAGAGAAAGAGATTTTAGTTAGATAAATTTAATTAAAAATAATTTAAGATAAAAATATAAATTAGTTTCAAATAGAGAATAGATTTTTGATGCTTTAAATAAAATAAAAATGTAAGAAGTAAAGAATAAAAATAAGAAAGTCAGAATATAAATTTTCAACAATTGAAAATAAAATTTTTAGGAATTAAATATAAAATAAATAAATGTTCCTAATAAAATAAATAAATTCAATCAATAAAATAAATATTTTGGTAAAGAGAAATATAAAATTAGAAAAATAAAAATATGTATTAGGTTATAGGATTTTTAGAAAATAAAAAAATAAATTTAAAATTGAAAACAGAAAAAAAAAATTCAAAAGAAAAATAAAGTAGAAAGAGAAAAGATAATGAAAAAGGCACAAGGCGGGGTCAAACCCCTACCCTACGGATTGAGGGACAAGAGAAGCGGAGCTTAGCCAATTAAGCTACCTGTGACGCATAGTAAAAGAGCAACCCATTTAATACAAAAGGTAAAAAGTATTGGGTAAATAAGACATAAAGATGCGAAATGCAAAAGGGGTGTGGGACGAATTTGAAGGCAGGAACGCGGGATTCCTCGAGACGCAACGCCGCCATCACTTTTCTTCTTTCTCAGACCCTCTGCACCCTACCCTAAAACATTGTTGCCTTCATCTACAACTTGTGAACAAAATAAAGGAAATTGGATGGCAGAAAACGCTATATAAGCGATTGAGGGATCAAGTTTTCAAAACATCAAACCGAGAATTTTCTCTCCAAAATTCTCCTTGAATCCTCATCCTCTTTGCTTATTTCAATTCAAAAAGCTTCGAAATAATTCATACTACGATTCTGTGGAAGAAATTTGAACGAACGATAAAGGAATCTGATTTTGCTTGAACGTTAGAGTTTCATCGAAAAACTCAAAACTCTTTGTAGAAAAACTTCAAAAAGGTAGGAAGAGTTATTTTTCCTTCAAATTTTGTTGTTAGATACGTTATAGATGATATGAATTTGGTTTCTGGAAAGTTTAGAACTCTAAAACTAGCGATTCTCCAAAAATGAATCAAAGTTAGAAAGTTTGATCTTTGAGAACTCAGAAGTCTAATATTGTCCGTTTTGCCCGTAGTTGTTCCAATTGTAGGTAAGGTATGCCTGAGTCAAGATGTTCGAATCATCCTGTGTGAATAATTCATCAAAATAAAAGAAGAAAAATCAAAGTGGAATTGTAATTCGAAGCCTTGGTTCATTTCTATTTCTCTACGAAGTCAGAATAAATTCTAATGAATATAAGTTAGCAAATAGCAAACTCCCATTTAGAACTAATTAGAATCAATACCAATTCATGTCATAAGGAAAAGAGGGAAGAGTGGTGAAATTCGAAAACTAGCTCAAGCCAAAACCAAGAACTGAGGGAGGAAGAAGATGAATAAAAGGTCAAATGACCATTTTGCCCCTAGAGTAAAGTTTACCAAAATGCCCTTGGGCCAAAATCTAGAATTTTGCTATTTCACTTATTTCTAATTTCAAAAACCTTTAAGAAGTCAATTCCATATTAGTTAGAATAATTCAAACAGTATGAACTAAAATTCTATAAGATATAAATTCAAATTTTTGCAAATTACCAAAATACCCCTATTTTGAAATTTTAACATTAGGGGAAAATGTATTAGAACCTTTTATGTGTGACCTTAGAATAATCATGCCATTATTAGAGTTTGAAAATCCTTAGAAAATAGATTTTATCCTAAAATGACCAAAATACCATATCTTATAAAACTAAAAATTTGTCACTGTTTGGTCATTCTAAATTCAAGGAAAGATAGTCTAAGCATTCCCTAGTGATATTAGGTACCTTTATGACATTTTAATGATCATAAATGTGAAGGGAAAACCTTAAAGGAATAAATTTTATAAAATGACTAAAAGACCCCTCTTAAGAGAAAAATTACTAAAATACCCCTTTGTAGAAAAATTTTCCAAAATCAATTTAAACAAAGATTCAATGCATTTTTTATATACCTATTCAACATAAATATCTAAATAGGAAGAAATTCTGAATGAAGAAGTGTAAAATTACCATTTTGCCCTTACCCTCTTATATGATATATTGTTTGATTATTGTGATCATTGATTGCGGTGTTAATTTTCTATGATGTATATGTGATGAATTATGAGTAGAAATGTGATCTACTACCTCTACGGTTGATAGAGGTTATATAATCATGATTACTAGAGATAGTAAATGATAGAAATAACCCAAGGATAAAAGATAACCTAAGAAATGTTCAAACAATAATGACATTTATAGAATGACTGCAATATAAAGATGAAAGATGGATGTTATCCATTGATATTTGAACATGTCATCAATACCAAGATAAAATTCATAGTAGAGTTGACATATGGAATAAGGAAGGTAAATTGGGTTGAAAACCATAACGAGTGAGAAATAAGAATGGAGAATGCAAAGGTTGACCACAAAAGGTACCTAAGGAATGTACGCAGTCTTTGATGAGACCTTGGGGGTAGATAAGGTGTCAAGTTGTGAACTACTCAAAGTGAAGAAGGTGTCACAAAATTGACTTTGCATCCTCGACAAAGTAGAGCATTACCAAGATTTGGTTGAGAGTATCTTAGACCCAATACCAGGCAAGATATGTACTCTCGATCGTCAACCTAAGATTTGAAAATTTGGACTATTATTGACACACTCGTGTAAGTCCTCCCAGAGTTAGTAGTATTGGATGCAGGGAAGGGCTCTAAATCAAGTAGAATTTCCAAATTAGGCACGTTACGGTGAGATGAGAATTTATGTTAGCTAGAAATACTCTATATATGTATGTGTTTGCCTAAGAATAGATGGCTCATTCCTACAACCCCCATATTTTTTCATATACAAATGGTAGAAGAATTTCAACCCCTATTTCACTTGTCGATAATACCTTTGGAAGGGAGATGGACTTATGATAGAATACAAGGAGATAATACCTTTATGGGCTATGTTAGATTCACCTTTAGGCCTTCCAATATCATAGTTCTATAGCAGTTGAATCATATAGATATACTTGTAATTCTATCATAGACTCTGCCTCCTATACTTACTGGTATTTTTACAACACAACAACATACTAGGGCTTCTCCACACCTACTGTCCTCAATGGGTTCAATTCGAGCAAACGATCTAGATAGGAGGAAAGATTCTTCAGAGGAAGAGGATCCTTCTAAAAGATCTGGCTAGATGAATTGGATACGAGAAACTATCTTAGGTGTTATTTTGTTTTATCTATTAAGACAGTATGAGAATGTAATAATAATTTTTACTTATACCTTTATCTGTCTTATGTATTAAGTTGAGCATGTTTTGAATGAAGTCAAGTTGAATGAATATGTGGGACATGCTATGTTCCATCAAAATTGTAATTCCCCTAGTGAGTTTAGATTTAAAATACCTGCGATAAAATTACCTAGATATAATTTCTTAAAAAATATATATATAAAGTGAATAAAAAGAGGCGTTGCATTTTCACTACATCGATAGCCTTGATTCTAGAATAGAAATGATGTTAAGTTAATTCTGAATGTGCCTGAGAATCAATGGGGACGGAAGGAGTCAAATTTTCTGGTGAATTTGGGAGTTTGTATTCTCGATTTTATGTTTTTCTTCCCCCTTGGTCGCGTGTTATTTATAGAGCACTTGAACCTAATTTTTGTATTATTAAAGTTGTGAGGGATTGGTGAAGGCGTCAAAGCAATTTGTAGGGTGGCAAGTCTATGATAGGCAGCAGAAAACTCGAGGGAGGAAGGGAGTCCGCAAAGGTTGCTGCTCGAGGAAGAAGATGAACTTGTAGGGTATGGGGGTAGTGATGTGGTTGCCTTTCATTCTTTGGAATCACTTTACGTAAATCACATAAAAGAAAAGGTGCATTTTAAGCACCAGAAGCACCGCGGTCCAATGGTTAAGACACTAGACCCTTGTGTTAGGTCCTGGCCTTAAGCTCTCGTTGTGCCATTTTTCATTTTTCGCGTTTTAATCTTCCCCCTTTTTCTAATACTACTATCTTAGCATTTATCGCGTTTTCCAAATGCCACGAACTCCTTAGCTCATATTACAACACTTCCTTCCCTTTCCCTCGACGACCTAATTTTGAACCAATCCTTCCCTTCTTTTCATTTCTTTATTTTTCTTATTTTCCTATTTTCTTTCATTTTCTGTTTTAAATTTTTAAAATTATTATTTTTGATTTCTGATTTTTCCTAAAAACTCTATAAAATAGTTTATATTTTCTTCTCACGTTCCTATACTTTTTTCCTCAATTTATTTTGTAAATCTATTTATTTTAATTATTTGGATATTTATTTATTTATATTTAATTAGTAAAATTATATTTCTAATTTCTAAATTTAGACTTTTATTTTCTTATTTCTTTTCCTTCCTTTTTTTATTTCTATTTCATTTAAAAAAAATTCCTAATTCTATTTTCTATCTCAGAATAAAAATATTCTTATTCATGTATATTTACATTTATTATTTTTGAATTTATCTAAACTAAAAAATCTTTTCTCTTAATTTATAATTTCTTCTCATTCGTATTATCTCTTTGGGGTAATATTTTCTCATAAACTTAAAATTGTAAATTTTAATGGAACTATACTAAAATATTTAAATGGAGAAAGGTAAATTTATACTTAAAGATATTTTTCTAAATATACTTAAAAGTAGGATGTTACACTTTGCGCTATTCTTCTTTGATTTGCTCTAGGAATTCGTTGGTAATTTTTAGATTTCCTAAGAGTAAAATCTTAGGTCGTATTTCTATTGCTAGATTCAAATTCCTAAAATCTTCAATTAATTTTTGTTCTTCTGCCATCATTACAGACAAGTGTAGTGACTTTCGACTCATCGCATCTACTACAACATTTGCCTTGCCTAGATGATATGATAGTTGAAAGTCATAATCTTTCAAGAATTCCATCCATGTTCGTTGCCTCGTGTTTAATTCCTTCTAATCAAATAGATAACGTAGGCCTTTGTGATCACTAAACACCTCAAATCTTGATCCATAAAGGTAGTGTCTCCAAATTTTTAAACCAAATACTATTGTTGCTAGTTCTAGATCATGGATTGGGTAATTCGCTTCATGAGGTCTTAACTATCTTGAAGTGTAAGCAATTACTTTTCCTTCTTGGATCAAGACATAGCCTAATCCTTGTTGTGAGGCATCACAGTAAACATTAAATTTCATATCTAGGTTAGGTAGTGTTAAAATAGGGCAAAAGTTAGTCTCCTTTTAATTCTTGAAAACTATTTTCACATTATTCACTCTAGATAAAAGCTTGACCTTTTTGGGTTAGCTTTGTTAAAGATAAAGCTAATTTAGAAAATCATTCGATGAATTTCCTATAATAGCCTACTAATCCTAAGAAGCTTCTAATTTTTATGATGGTCGTTGGTCGACTCCATTGCATGACATCTTCTACCTTTGCAGGATCCACAGCGATACCTTCCTTTGAAACAATGTGTCCTAAGAAACTTACCTTCGTTAACCAAAAATCGCATTTGGACAGCTTCATAAATAATTATTGTTCTTTGAGGATTTGTAGCACGATCTTCAGATGTCCTGCATACTCCTTGTGACTTTTAGAATAAGTAAGAATGTCGTCTATGAAGATAACAACAAAATGATCAAGATACTCATGGAAAATACGATTCATATAGTCCATGAATATAGCGGGGGCATTAGTTAATCTGAAAGGCATAACTAAATATCTGTAATGTTCATATCTAGTCTGAAATACTGTCTTTGGGATGTCTTTATTCTTTACTCGTATCTAATGGTATCCTAGTTGAAGGTAAATCTTTGAGAATACATGTGTTCCTCTTAGTTGATCCATCAAATAATCTATTTTAGGAAGATGCTACTTATTTTTTATGGTGACTTTATTAAGTTGACAGTAGTCAATGCATAATTGCATACTGCCATCCTTCTTCTTGACCAATAATATAGGTGCTCCCCAAGGTGACACGCTAGGTCGTATGAATTTATTTTCTAACAATTCTTCAAGTTGACTCTTAATCTGTGCTAATTCTTTGGGTGTCACTCTATAAGGAGCAATGGAAATTGGACTAGATCATGGGATAAGATCTATTGAGAAGTCCACTTCCCTTTTTGGACATAATTCCTTGACTTCATCAAGGAATACTTCAAGAAAATCTCTCAGTATAGGGATATTACTAATCTAAACATCTTTTTCTGCTTGCACAAAAATAGAGCTACGAAAATTTGCGGATTTTCTATTTCCTTAAAATTTAAAAACTCACAAGATCTAGGTTTTGGATTTCTAAAATATACAGTCTTATTATGGAAATCAAGAATGACATGATTAGTAGATAACAAATACATGCCTAAAATAATGTCTAGGTTAATCCAAGGTAGACAGATCATATCAACTATAAATTCCTGATTTTCTATAGTACAAGTTAGTTTAAATAGACTAAGTTTGTTTTTACTGAGGCTCTTGACACAATCAGTAAATATAAAAGAATGTGTAGCACTAGAATCATACAATACATCAATAAGTTTATTGGTTATGATGCACTTACCACGAATAAGATCGTCTGACTTTTCAGCTTCCATTCCACTCATATCAAACATCTTTCCTACTACTTGTTGTTTACTTGCTCCTTAATTAGTTGTGTTTCTAGGAAATATACCAGCACTAGTAGCTTCTTTCTTGAGCGACCAATAGTTTTGTTCGTTGTGTCCTTTTTGCCACAATTTTGACAAGTAGGAATTTGGGGATAATATTTTTGGAAATGTGGTCCTCCACATTTAAAACATCGCACTGTTGGTGTGGTTAAAAAGGAACTTCCTCCACCTTGGGCCTTTGGTGTTATCTGATTTCTTTGAAGAAAAGGCTTTTGGTAGGGTTTTCGTTGTTGTTGACTAAAAGTCCATTTAGGATGTCTCTAAGGACCTCCTGATCTCCATTAGGCCTATTAGGCCTTACAATCCTCTTCATATATTCTACATTTACTGAATAAGGTGGGAAAGTCAATTATTTTTAAATACCCTATTGCTTGTTTAATGTCAACTCCAAGTCCATTTTCAAATTATGAACAAATAGCTTGACCATCATCCACACCGAAATATGGCCAAACTTAAGCAATGCATCAAACTTAGCTACATATTCTCCTACTATCATACTCCCTTGGCTTACTTCTAAGAACTCTCTAGCCTTTTGTTGGTGATAATCAACAGGAAATTTTTTTTCTAAGAACCTTTGTTGAAACGCTTCCCAAGGTATCACATTTCCTATCCTCAGGAGAGTAGGTTTGGTGATATTCCACCAATTTTCAGCTTTTTCACTAAACATAAAAGTTTCAAAATTTACCTTATGTTCTTCAAAACAGGACATGGTTGTGAAAATTTTCTCTATTTCGATAATCCAATTTTGGGCTCCTTCTAGATTGAACGAACTGTTAAATCTTGGAGGATTATTTCTTTACAAGGTGGTTAATCCTTTAAATTCAATTGGTTCTTCATCTGAATCCTAAGTATTTAACTGGTCATTCTCTTTAATAATCTTTGGGTGTTTTGATTTGTGGGTCTTCCCGCCATCTTTGCTTAAGACATAACCCACATCTTAGTTAAAAAATAGGTTTTTCCTAGTATTTTTCTTTCAGGTATTCCTAGCAATCAATTTTCATCCAATTTGCTATCTATACGCACAAATTAGATTCACATCAATTTTCCATATGATTTTCAATCATATGTCACCATCAATTATCCTACACCATTTAATAGTGTTAGAATCAGCCATACTAGTTAAGTCTGTAACATCCTATTTTTAATATCATAAAATTATAATTTAAAATAAAAAATTTGTCTCTTTTCCTTTCCAATATTTTAAAATTTATCCAAAATAGGATTTAGAATTCTATTTGCTATGAGAAAAATATTATCTATCTAGAAGATAATATTTTCCAAAGAAAGAAAGCGAGAAAGAGAGAGAGAGAGATTTCAAGATTTTAATTAGTAAAAATTAAATTAAATTAAAGTCAGCTTAATATAAAAAATATAAACTAATTTCAAAATAGAAAATAGATTTTTATGATCTAGATAAATAACAATTAAAGAAGAAAAAGAAAAAGAATTAAAAAGTTAGAATATAATTTTTTAGGTATTTAAAAATAATTTTTTAGGAATTAGATATGAATAAATAAATATTTTTAATAAAATAAATAAATTTAAGTAATAAA
>JAMLFT010005993.1:0-16729 GCA_026544285.1 Pachyrhizus erosus
ATAATACATATTTATTATCAAATCAAATCAAGAAGTAAATAGATCGATAAGTCTTTGTAAATAGAAGAGATCCCCCTTAGGCTAGAGACAGATCTATTGATGGCCAATTGAACAAGTAAGAATCTTCAAATTAGAAGATTCTAGGGATCTGGTACCTAGAAGACTTGATCGACTAAAGTAAGGATGGATAAAAAGATCGAGAGTGAGATTAAAGAATGGAGATATGCAATAGGTTGACTATAGAAGGTACCTAAGGAATGTATGCAGGCAGTGGAAGTCCTTGGGGGTGTTTAGGCACCAAGTTTGTGAACTGCCAGAATTAAGGAGACACCATGCCAGCTTGGTAACCCCGACAAAGTAAAGCATTACTAAAGTTAGTTGAGAGTATCTAAGCCATGTACTAGCTTGAGATATGTACTATTGACTGTCACCCAAAAATGTTGCAACTTATGGAATAACTAATACGATTGCATAAGTTCTCTGGTGAAAAGGAGTGAATGAGGCAGCAAGGGAT
This sequence comes from Pachyrhizus erosus, assembly GCA_026544285.1. Taxonomy (NCBI): domain Eukaryota; kingdom Viridiplantae; phylum Streptophyta; class Magnoliopsida; order Fabales; family Fabaceae; genus Pachyrhizus; species Pachyrhizus erosus. The sequence continues at coordinate 515 of JAMLFT010005993.1, forward strand.
CCCTAAAATCATTAGAAATTTATCTAGGACACGAGACGGTGAGATGAAATTGATATATTTATATATGTATGTTTTGTGTATGATTAGTTAGGTACCCAATACTATATAATTAAAATTGAGAATCGAAGATTCACTCCTACACTAACCATTTTAGGAGAAGATATCTGAAGAGTTCCATCCACTGTTCCATCTGTCAATAACTCCCCTATATGGGCGGTGGACTAGAGATCCACTGTATCAATGGTATACCTATACTAGATATGTTCGTTTCACTTTCTTTCATGCAGCCCCATTAGCTCCTACTTCTTATGGACAAATCGATCTCCCGATCGTGTTAACACAAGTGGAACCACCAAGGGTTTCAAAATCACCTCTTGGTTTTCCATCCCACCCTAGAAGGAGAAGACCACGTAACTCTTCAACTGGCCATGCTAGCATAGAGCAGTCAGATCTACGCCTAGAATTGACATATATAAGGAAGAGGATCCTTTAGAAGATTTAGGAGACCATGTTTAAAGTTTTCCTTGTTGTAATATTAACAATGTAACTTAGAAACTTTTACTTAGTAGAATAAAGTAGCTTTTATGTATTTGTATTTTGAGTAATGAAAAAATAGTCGTTACACAAATTATTATGGAATTAAACGAATAATATGTTATCGTGCTAAAATACAATTAATTGCATATTCTAACAAACTAAAATTGTATTATAATTTACACAAATGAATCCACTAAAAGATTAAAATATTTAATATTTTGATTTTTGCACGTTATTCCACGATGTTTATTGATTCCAATTTTCATAATTTCTAACAATAAAATGTAATTTTTTCTCATATTACATGGTGAGAAAGTATAAATCATCAATTGTAACGTATTCAAAATTCATTTGTGGTAAGCCCTAGTGACGGAACCAAATCTATTATTGTGTTATTCAATGGTTTTGTGCTAAACCCTTAATCGTGATCCCTTATGCATTTTGACATATACGATGTGTTGTTTTTAAATATTTTATTTTACTTTCAAAATGTTAAGAATGTTAAAAGAATAAAATGGAAATTCCTTTCATTATTAATTCAAGTGCTTATTAGGTTTAAAATAAGGTTGTACCGTACGAGTTTCCATTTTGTTAAATATTAATTCATATAGTAGTTGATATTTTATTCTAGAATTTTAATCTTAAAATATTAGAAAATGAATTTGATAGATTATTTGACATTTATGTTATAAATTTAAAAATAATATATATTTCTTTAATTTTTCAATAGTGTTTATCTTTTTTATAGTAATTTGTGTAACATCCCAAATTTTTATATAATGCTATTCTACAAAATTTATCTTTTATCATAATATGTGTGAAACATTAGAAATATATTTGTAAATAAAATTTAGAAAATAAAAGGGAAGAGAGAATGTTGGTTTTATAAATTCGAAGAGGAAATAATAATAAATATAAATTTACTCAATAAATGAACCAATGAAAGAATGAAGATTTATCAATAAAACCAAAATAAGAAATTTATGGAATTTGAAATAGAATTTTAAGAATTAAGTGAAATTAAATAATTTCCAAATAAATTCCAAATAAAATAAATTATATCAAAATAATTAGTTTATAAAAAATAAATTTTAATTGTAGTAGAATAAATTATGAGATGAATTATAGGATTTTTTTAGAACTCAAAAAGGTAAGAAAGAAATTAAAGGAATTTAAAATAGAAAATTTAAATTTATAAAAATATATGAAAGGAAATGATAAATTAAAGAAAGGGAAGGAAGAAAAGGAAGAGGTAACGTGTTGGGATGGAACCCAGGTACCAAGAGGAGAGAAGGCACCTTCTTGCCAATGGAGCTGGGGGGTAGCGATGATGGAATGGAATTTCAAAAATTATAAGTTACGCATTGTATGGTATTAAATAAAAACCACGCGACCCAAAATGAAAGGAACCACACGAAGGCTTCGAGCGTGCGACCTAACACATGGTCTAGTGTCTTAGCCACTGGACCAAGGTGCCTATGATGTTATCTTACACCCCATTCTTTCCTTTAAGGAGATCGCGAACTAAAAACAAAGGGCAGTGAGAGAGCCACATTGCCAACGCCACCTTCCGTTCCTTTTACGACTTCCTAGGACTGCAAGCTCCTAGTCCCCGCCCTTAAGTATAGCTACGTCTGTGAATGTAGCGTCCCCTGCGCCATCTGAGCTACGACCTGAGATGCCTTAGTTTTTCACGAGAAAGCTGGGCCAGGAGTCTACGAGCTATAAACAACAATCATCCTCGAAGATAGGGGTATCACCTAGTGAACCAAAGTAAGGGAAATAGAAGGGACAAAGCTGATATCAAATCACGCAACCCACGTGCGCTGCCGGAGCTGTAAGACCGTTGTAACTTCTCCTAGTTCGCTGGATTTTTAGAACTGTAAGACGAGGTAGGAGGAGTCGTTGTTCACACCTGATTGTTTGATCATATTGTGTAATAAATTTCTGTTTGTGTTGAATTTGGATTCTTGTAGCTGTTACTTCTGTTAAATCATAGAATATAATGATGGGTTAGCTCATCACCCAATGATTACCTTGCATAAAGGATACCCTAGGAAGAAAATAACAAAATAAGCTTATTTTTTATCTTTTCTTAAAAACCTTCTTTAAGCTGACTAGGGTAGGCAAGCTAATCGTTATTTCATATGGAGTATGACGAGAAACTGTAGGAATCTTGTGACTTAGGACTATACGAACTCGAACCATGTTCTAAACCAAAAGCCAATTTCCAGAATTGAGTGAACATTGGAGGTTCAAACTGATATGTTTAGATGGAATTGGGTTCTTTAAGCCAATGTTAATCGACTATAGTGCTCTTGTAAGTGTGTAGATTCATTTAGTACGGGGAAAGAAATAACTACTTATATTATAGGCATTTAGTTATATATATATAAATACATAAGCACGAGAATATACATGGACAAGTTTGAGGAGGAAGGGAAAGGTTGAAATCCAACAAACTTACAGGAAGTATACATCCAAATAAATATCCTAACATGATTTCATATAGTTAGATGAGGGAGGAGACAACACGTCCATAGTGGAAATCAAGAGCAGTTCCTATAAACCAATGTAATAATTGTTAATTAACTGGTTAGGTTGAGAATTAACGATTAATAGAGAGCCTTTATAGGAATATGCAACACCTAACAACAATATATAAATATATATGTTAATATGTTTAGATGATTTTATGGAAATCACTCGATGAGGACTCAAATAAGAATTGCTTGGAAAGAAGAGTTCTTGGGATTGCTATTTCTCATAGAAACAACGTCTGATGTGATTAAGATAAGCACTTGGTAGTAATAAAGGATAATAGTCCCAACCCATAAATAAAGATAAACAATCTTTTGTGAATTGAGTCAACTTAATGCAAAACGCTTCAACTAAGAAAATTCCCTATACATGTTATCATTAGAATAATGTTTGACCATTCCCATAAACTTAGGAATAAATAGTATCTGTACTTCCCGTGTAAGATAAGGTAATCTCTATAGCACTTGAAAATTTAAGAAAGATTCTTACAAATAAACATGCTTCTTGATTAAAATACTATTTTCATTAAAAATTTCCAACGAAAGACAAGTTAAAACCCCTTTAAATTATGTTGATTATATCAGAGATTAAGTAATAGATGAGAAGATAAACTATGAACTAAGTACATTCTATTTGCCCATGTGAAAGCAATATAAATTATTGACTGTTATGATCGTGGAATGATTTGTATGTATTAATAAAAAAATATTTATGTTTGTGTACTTCCACTCTTGATGAGAGGTGAAAATACTATTAATTGTCCAATAGTGACAATGGCCTGAATTGAACCCTAGGATAGACAAGGAGCTGAGATATGTTCAAACAATGATAACCAAATCAAGAATAATTTTACAAATGATCAATGTTGATGATGGATTTCGGTATGACCTCAGTATCAACACAACAAGGAATCAATGGTGGTAAGAAATAAGGAAGGAAGCTCAAATTGGAAACTTTTTTTTCGAGTGAAAGTTTAAGATGGAGGATGAAAATGGTTGACTACAGAAGGTACCTAAGAAATGTACACAAGCTCTAGGGAGACCTTGGGGGTAGATAAGTTGTCATGTTGTCAACCGCTCGAAGGGAAGAGGGTGTTACAAAACCAGTTTGACGTCCCTGACAAAGCGAAACATTTCCAAGATTCGGTTGAGAGTACCATAGACTGAGTACCAGGCAGGGTATGTACTCCCAATCGTCAACCAAAGTTGTAAATTGGACATTGAGTGATATGCTTGTGTAAGTCCTCCTAGAGAAAGCAGTGTAGGAGGCTTTGAAGGGCCCAAAAGCGATTAGGAGACCTATTAGGACACAAACAGTGAGATAAGAGAACACGATAGATAAGATCACCCTTACTTGATGCTTATCCTTGAATGGATGACTCACCGCTACAACGCCCCGTTTTGTTATTACAAGTTACGAATGGCAAACAAGTTCTAGCCACTTTTCCACCTAACGGTTTTTCCCCTAGAAGGTAGTTGGACTTATGATAGGGTCCAAGGTGATGATACTTGTATCAAATACGTCCATTTTGCATTATGACCCACCAACATAGTAATACCATGGCAATTTTATCATGTAGACTTTTCAATTGTTCTTTCTCAAACTCTACCACCCACATTCTTGAACATACCCGCTAACCGAAGAAGACCAACTCCTCAACCACCATAGTCACCCATGGAGTCAGTTGAAGCTAGCAATGTGGACCATAGAGAGGAATTCGCAGACGAAGAAGATCCATTTGAAGCGTCCAATTAGATTAGAACAAATTAGAGATAGGGCTTTTGTTTTAGTGTTTGTATCACAACATTTAAATAGTGTATGACATCCTACTTCATGTTTTTTATGCAATGAGAATAGAAACTTTAACTATTATGATGAGTAGATATCTTAATGTCAAATTGTAACTCCCTAAACCAATTAAGTTGTAAGTTTTATCCGCATGATTACTCTAGTAGTAATTAGAAAATAAAAAAGAGAACAAAAATGGGTGTTACAATTAATCGTATCAGAGTTTGGTTGATCTTCGAATTAGAGAAACCTTGAAATCTTTACCCATAGATTGGGTAGAAATGTAAATACAAATAGTACTAACCAATAAACCAGGAATTTGCTGTAAGTCAAGTAACCTTAAAACCATTTGTTGTATCCACAGGGTAAAATGCGCAAAAGACCTCTAGGAAACAACACCCAACAAGTACTGGACTAAATCACCCAGGTCCTAAAATGGATTACGCAAGACAGAAATGAGGAACCGACAGAATACAAAGGACTCGCATCCTTTCGTAGGAACTGCCCACTTGGTTTAACGGTTCTTTTAACCCCGAAGGAGTGCAAAATTAGATCATCGAAATCGAGAAGATGTTTACTGCCATGTCGTGTATGGAGGAACACAAGGTCAATTTGGCGACCTTTGTGTTCGTCGGGGAAGTAGAGAACTAGTGGAGAATCGCCCGACCTACCCTACCTCAACCCAACTACTTTATTTTGTGGGAGACTTTCAAATAAAAATTCTTGGATAAGTATTTCCCCATTGATTACAGACAGAAGAAGGCGCGTGAATTTTTGGAACTTAAACAAGGGAACTTATCGATTAGGGAATATGTGGCTAAGTTCGACGAGTAACTCAAATATTGGCCCTATTTCAGGGCGAATGATGGACAAACAATCTGTTCTCAGTTTGAGAATGGATTACGAGTTGAAATTAAATAGGTCATTGGATATTTACAAATCACTGCTTTCCATACCTTGGTAAGTAAGTGCAGAATCTAAAAGGATGATTCAAACTCCCGTTGAATGCAATTGAAGTCGGGGAGGATCCCGTAACCATCTAAAAAGGTCCTTCGAGTACCAAAAGAAGCCTTACCATAGGTCATTAGCTCAAGGAAGTGGAACGATTAGGCCAAACTAGTATGTGAAGAGCTCCAGGCTGAATGTTTTGCCTCTAACAGTTAAAATGCCAGTAAAGTGCTTTAAATGTTGTGGGCCGCATTACCTCAGAGAATGTCTTGAAAGGAATTTTTCTTGTAACAATTGTGCAAGAATAGGGCATCTAGCTAAGGATTGTTGGTCTCTAAAGAAGGAAGCCTCGAGTGCCAAGAAACCAGGGCAAAGTCAAGAGAAGTCAAAGACAACTGGAAGGGTGTTTGTGATGAATGGGTCAGAGGTGGCTACTTCAAATGACCTGATCCACAATAAGTGTCTTATCTGCGATAAGTTTGTGGATGTATTTTTCGATTCAGGTGAAACTCATTCCTTCATATCTTTGGATTGTGCAACACATTTAACTCTACCATTGACCCCCTTACCATACATCTTGATTGTGAATACGGCTACTGATAAACCCATAGTTACATCGCAACCCTATATAGGATGTCACGTCCTCTTAGAGGGATGAAACTTTGTGAAAGATATGATTTGTTTACTTTTGTCCAATCTAGACTTGATACTAGGAATGGATTGGTTGTCCTTCAATCACATTACCTTAGATTGTTGCAATAAAACACTAACCTTCGAGACTATTAATCTTGAACCCAAACCATATAAGGAAAAAGGAAAGGAAAAGAAGGAATTCTAGTTTCTTATGGCATTGTTTTCCACCACAACAAAGATGGAGTTGGAATTACACAACCTCCCATCGTCCAAGAATTTATAGAATTCTTTCCGGAGGAAGTGACGGAATTGCCTCCCAAGCTAGAGGTCAAATTCTCTATCGACCTTATTCCAGGGTCAAATCTTTATCTCTATCACACCTTATCGAATGACACTCAAGGAACTAGCTTAAATGAAGGGTCAATTGAAGGAGTTGTTGGACAAAAGGTTCATTCGACCCAGTGTCTCCCCATGGGGAGCACCTGTACTATTAGTCAAAAAGAAAGACGATAGCATGGCCTGAGTATTGATTACTGTCAATTAAACAAGGTAACCATCAAGAATAAGTACTCACTCCCAAGGGTCAAAAATTTGATTGATCAATTAAAAGGGGCTCAAATTTTCTCAAAGATAGATCTACGATTAGGATACCATCAAATTCAAGTGAAGGAAGAAGACATTCCCGAGACAACATTTCAAACTTGCTATGGCCATTGTGAGTACCTAGTTATGCCTTTCGGGCTGACTAATGCCCCTACAGTATTCATGGATTACATGAATAGAACTTTTCATGAATACCTGGACAAATTCTTAGTAATCTTCATTGAAGAAATTTTGATTTATTCAAAGATTCAAAAGGAGCATGTTGAACATCTCAAAATCCTATTGCAAATTTGGAAGGAACATCGGTTTTACACAAAGCTTTCCAAATGTGAGTTTTGGTTGGAAGCGATTAGTTTTTCTAGGTCACGTGGTATCTAAGGAAGGAGAGGTTTTGGACCCCGCTAAGGTAGAAGTTGTAACACAGTGGAACTCTTTCACAATTGTCACATAAATTAGAAGCTTCTTGGGTCTCGTGGGGTATTATAGGAAATTCATCGAGGGATTTTCCAAACTCGCATTGTTGCTGACTAAGCTAACTAGGAAAGGTCAAGCCTTTGACTGGGACCAAACCTGCAAGAATAGTTTCGAACAATTGAAGACTAGACTGACTATCACCCCAATCCTAACCTTACTAGACCTTGAAAAGAAATTTGATGTCTATTGCAATGCCTCTCCACAAGGATTAAGATGTGTATTAATGCAAGAAGGGAAAGTGGTAGCTTATGCCTTAAGAAAATTACACCCGCAAGAGGGAAACTATCCCACCCACGACCTGGAATTAGCTACAGTAGTCTTCGCGCTCAAAATCTGGAGACATTATCTTTTTGGGGAAAAGTTTGAAGTATTCAGTGACCACAAAAGCCTAAGATATTTGTGTGATAAGAAGGAATTGAACATGCGATAGAGACGTTGGATGGAACTCCTAAAGGATTACGATTTTGAATTATCTTACCATCCAGGCAAGGCAATTATAGTCGTCGACCCACTTAGCAAAAAGTCATTGCATCTATCAGCCATGATGGCGGAGGAACAACAACTACTAGAAGATTTTAGGAATCTCGATTTAGCGTTGGAAGTACGCCCCAAAAGACTATATGTGGGAACATTGACCATTACCAATGGCTTCATAAAATGAATCAAAGAAGAGCAAATGAGAGACTAGACTTTAAAAGAAAAGTCGAGAGCAGTAGATGAATCCCACAGAAAGCCATTCCAATTGGGCACGGATGGAGTAATCTAGACAGAAGGAAGAATTTTTGTTCCTTCCAATGAGGAGTTGAGGAAGATGATTCTAGAAGAAACTCACAAAAGCCAAACTCAGTTTCCACCCAGGAACCACAAAAATGTATTGGGATCTAAAGAAGAGGTTTTGGTGACTGAGAATGAAAAGGGATGTGACAAGATTTGTTGCAGTATGCCTAACCTGTCAAAAGGGTAAGGTAGAACACCAGAAACCTTATGGATACCTTTAACTACTCCAAATTCCTGAATGGAAATGGGACAACATTTCCATGGACTTCGTAACCAAGCTACCTAGGACCCTCGCTGGACATGAAGCTATATGGGTGATTGTAGATCGATTGACAAAGACTGCTCACTTCTTAGCCACAAACATCAGATATTCTCTAGAGAGGCTGACTCAAATATACCTAAGGGAAATAATTAGATTACATAGAATCCCCTCAAGTATAGTATTAGATCGAGATCCCCGTTTTACCTCAAGATTTTGGGGAAGTTTGCAGGAAGCTCTAGGAACTAACTTAAAGCTTAGCTCTACTATCATCCTCAAACTGATGGTTAAACCAAAAGAACCATTTAGTTGTTGGAAGATTTGTTAAGACCATGTGTGATTGATCAAAGAGGAAGTTGGAATGAATTCCTACCCTTAATAGAATTCGTGTACAATAATAGCTATCACGCGAGCATAGGGATGACCCCATATACGGAAGAAAGTGCAGAACTCTGTTGTGTTGGTTTGAGACGGGAGATTCACTATTACTTGGTCTGGAGATACTACAACAGACTATGGAGAAAGTAAAGATCATTCATGCCAAGCTCAAGGCTATGCAAGATTGACAAAAGAGTTACTATGATAAAAGAAGAAAGCCTTTGGAATTTTAGGAGGGAGAACACGTGTTTCTAAAAGTAAACCCAACAACTGGCGTAGGTAGAGCTTTAAAATCCAATAACCTAACACCCAAATTTATAGGACCCTACTAGATTCTGAAAATAATTGGACATCTAGCTTACCAAATAGCTTTGCCACCTTCGCTGGCCAATTTACACAGTGTTTTTCATGTATCCCAACTAAGGAAATATATTCCTGACCCTAGTCATATGATAGAACTAGACAATGTGACCATTAGGAAATATCTAACATACAATGTTTCACTTGTCAGAATCGCAAAACGAAGATTGAAGCAACTTCACAGTAGGAGTATTAATCTAGTCAAAGTTTTGTGGAATCCAATGGACGAAGGAGATGCAACTTGGGAGCTAGAAGATAAAATTAAGTAATTGTACCCCTAACTTTTGGATGTATAAATTTTGGGGACGAAATTTATTTTTAGGGGGGTAAAGTTGTAACATCCCAAAATTTTATATAATGCTATTGTACAAAGTTTATCTTTTATCATAATATGTGTGAAACATTTAGAAATATATTTGTAAATAAAATTTAGAAAATAAAAGGGAAGAGAGAATGTTGGTTTTATAAATTCAAAAAGGAAATAATAATAAATATAAATTTACTCCATAATTAGATGAAGGAAAGGATGAAGATTTATAGATATAACAAAAATAAGAAATTTGTGGAATTTAAAATATTTTAAGAATTAAGTGAAATTAAATAATTTACAAATAAATTAAATTATAACAAAATAATTATTTTATAAAACTTAAAATTTAATTATAGTAGAATAAAATATGAGATGAATTATAGGACTTTTTTAGAACTCAAAAAGGTAAGATAGAAATTAAAGGAATTTAAAATACAAAATTTTAATTTATAAAAATATATGAAAGGAAATGATAAATTAAAGAAAGGAAAGGAAGAAAATGGAGAGAGGTAAGGCACTAGGATTGAACCCAGGTACTAAGAGAATAGGAGGCGCGCTCTTGCCAATAGAGATTGGGGGGCAGTTGTGATGGAATGGAGTTTCAAAAATTATAAGTTACGCATTGTGCGGTATTAAATAAAAACCACGCGACCCAAAATGAAAAGAGGCATAGGAAGGCTATGAGCGCGGGACCTAACACCTGGTCTAGTGTCTTAACCACTGGACCAAGGTGTCTACGATGTTATCTTACACCCCATTCTTTCCTTTAAGGAGATCGCTACCTAGAAACAAAGGGTAGTGAGCGAGCCACGTCGTCAGGCGCCATCTTCGGTTCCTTTTAAAACTTGCTAAGACTGCAAGCTCCTAGTCACTACCCTTGGGTACAACTACGTCTGTGAATGTAGCCTCCCCTGCTCCATCAGAGCTACGACCTAAGCTGCCTCGGTTTTTGGCAAGAAATATGGGATAGGAGTCCGCAAGCTATAAACAAAACTTATCCTCAAAGATAGGGGGTATCACCTAGCGAACCAAAGTTAGGGAAACTGAAGAGACGATGTTGATATCCAATCATGCAACCCACGCACGTTGCCAGAGTTGCAAGACAGTCGGAACTTCTCCCAGTTCGCTGGGTTTTTAGAATAGTAACACGATGTAGGAGGAGTCACCGTTCATACCTAATTGTCAAGAATGGTAAAGAAACTCTTAATAATTTTATGCCTAAAGGCTATACTCACCTAGAAATTATATTTAGAAGCAAAAGGCCACAAATAAAAAATTATATGCAAAAATGACCATTTTGCCCTAAGAACAACAATGTGACCATTTTAACCTTAGATCAGATTTCTAACCTTAGAACTTGTAAGAATTTAAATTTTAATTTGTATTCTAATCAAAGTTTTAATTATGATACAAATTTTTGAGTAATTTGATAAATTTTCATAATCACTAAAATGCCCCTAGCTTGTAAATTTAGGAAAAACTCAAGTAAAGGAATAAGATTTATAGATTATAATAATTGTATGATGAGAAGGAGAATTAGTATTTGAAACCCCAGCATAAGGAATCATGTAATTGATAAGTCTCCTTAAAATAAAAGATCCCCCGCAATATAAGTTGATCAAGTAAGAGCCAGTGATGGTGAATTGGTTTTTGGTAAAGCAAAGTTAAATGAATAAAACAAAGCAGGAATTTTCCAATTATGGATATTCTAGGGATCTGGTACCATAAGACTTGATCGAAGGAAGTAAAAGTGAAATAGTAAAAGACAAAATACGAGTGAGATCAAAGAATGGAGAAATGCAATGGGTTGACTACAAAAGGTACTTGAGGAATGTATGCAGGCTATGGAAGACCTGGGGGTGTATAGGCACCAAGTTTGTGAACTGCCTGGATTAAGGAGTCATAGAGCTGGCTTGGAATGCCTGATGAAGCAAAGCATTGCCAAGATTAGTGGAGAGTATCTAAGTTTAGTACCAGCTTAAGATATGTACTCTTGATCATCATCCAATAAATTGCAACTTATGGATTTAATGCTATGTTTAGCATAAGTCCTCGGGAGTCTGTAGTAAGAGGTAGCAAGGGATCCCAAAACGCTAGTACCAATAAATAGGACTTGATACGGTAAGGTTGAGAGCATGTGACTATAAGTACACCAATAATATATGTTTATTGAAGATTTAGAGACTTAGTCCTACAACTAAAATTTTCAAGAAAAGATGTTTAAAGACTTTCATCCTTTATTCCATGTGTCTGTTACCTTGCTCTATGGCTAATAGACCAGAGACCCATTAGATCAGCTAGATACATACACAAGATATGTTCATTTTACTTTCTTTCCTGCAACACACTTTGCCCCTACAACCTCGAGACAAATAGACCTTCCAATAATGCTGACCTAGGTAGAACCTCCACGATTCTCGGAATCACTTTCCCGACTTCCCTCAAGCCCCAAGAGGAGACAACCCAACAACTCCAACCAAAATACTCCCTCCACCTATACTATGACTGCTAGACCCGTCCGTTCCTAGGGAAGAATCCACTAAAGAGGAGGATCCATTTGAGAACACTGGAGATGAATTTTAATATGTTCGTTATGATGTAATGGTAGTGTAGCTTTATGTAAATTCATGTAAATTAATAAATGAAAGTATCTTCAGATAAATGTGTGTGATCTTATTAGTAAAGATTTTGGTCGTTATATAATGGTTATGTACTAAACCCTAAACCGTGATCCCTAATGTATTTTGACATGTACGATGCGTTGTTTTTAAATAGTTTTTTTTTCTTTCAAAATGATAAGAAAATTAAAAGAATAAAATTGAAAACCTTTCATTATTAACTCAAGTGCTTATCAGGTGTCAAAGTAGGGTTGTACTATACGATTTTGTATTTTGTTAAATGTTAATTCATATAGTAGTTGATATTTTATTCTAGAATTTTAATCTTAAAATATTAGAAAATGAACTTGATAGATTATTTGACATTTATGTTATCAATTTAAAAACAATATATATTTCCTTAATATTTCAATTATGGCTATCTTTTTTATAGTAATTTTTTATATATTTAAATGATATTTGAGGTTTGTCTTGCTTTTATATATCTTTTTGTTGTACTAATTTTATTCCAATTTTTGATACATATGATTATCGAATTAAAACAATAATATGTTAACATGCTAAAATACAATTAATTGTGTATTCTAACAAATTAAAATTGTATTATGATTTACATCTAATGAATCTACTAAAAGATTAAAATATTCAATATTTTAAGTTTTGCACATTATTCCACGATGTTTATAAATTCTAATTTTAATAAATTATAACAACAAAATGTCACTTTTTCTCTTATTACATGGTGGAAAAGTATAAATTGTAAAACCGTAACATATTTAAATTTCATTTGTAGTATGCAATGGTTATGTACTAAATCCCAAGCTGTGATCCCTAACGCATTTTGACTTTTATGTTATCAATTCAAAAACAATATATGTTTCCTTAATATTTCAATTGTGGTTATCTTTTTATAGTAATTTTTCTTATATTTAATTGATACTTAAGGTTTGTGTTGTAACGCCGCTTTTTATTACTTTTATTTTATTAATAGTTATTACAATAGTTAACGCATAGATAAAACTTACAACTTAATCGATTCAGGGAGTTACAATTTGACAATAAGATAACTCATTGTACTATTTACATTCCTACAATTTCATTACATAAAATATATACATATATATATAAGGTAGAAAAAGATTCTTCAAAACTTCGTGATACAAACATTAGATACAAAAGTTATTGATTCTTCTTATTATAGTCTAATCAGAAGCTTCGGATCGATCTTCATCATTTGCTAATTCCTCTCTATGATTCACATTGCCAACTTGAGCTGACCCCATTGATGACTGTGGTGGCTGAGGGGTTGGTGGTCTTCTCCGATTTGCTAGTACATTTAGGAATCTAGGTGGCGAAGTCTGAGCCAAAATGATTGGCAAGTGTACATGATCAAACTCCCTAGGTACTACTATGTTGGTGGGTTAGAATGCGAAGCAGACATATCCGATGAAGGTATCATCACCCTGAACCCTATCATAGGTCCATATTCCTTTTAGGAGCAAAACTATCAGATGGAAAAGTGGTTGAAACTCATCTTCCATGCTCAGTCTGAAAGAGAAAGGGGTGTAGGAGTGATTCATCAATTTAGGGATATACACAGGATCATGGGAGGCTCTCATCTCACTATTCGTGCCTAAATAGGTGTTATAAATCATTTTTGGGCTCTTTGCAGCCTCCAATACTACAAACTCCTAAATAGGATTATGGGTAATCTAGCGTAGGCTCTTATATCATCGTTCGTGCCTAAATGAGTCTTCGAAAATGTTTTGGGCTCTCTGCAACCTCCTATACTACAAACTCCGGGAGGACTTACACGTGCATATCATTTTATATCCAATTTGCAACTTTTGGTTGACAACTGGGAGTACATACCCTATCTGGTACTTGATTCAGGGTACTCTCAATTGAATCTTGGTAATGCTCCGCTTTTTCGGGGACACCAAACCAGTTTTGTGACACCCTCTTTTCTTTGAGCGGCTCACAACTTGGCACCTTATCTACCCCCAAGGTCTCACCAGAGTCTGCGTACATTCCTCAGGTACCTTTTGTGGTCAACCATTGCATACTTCGTCTTATATTCTCACTCGTTAAGGTTTTTCAGATTTATCTATCAACCTTATCTCATCTGTCACTTCTTCTATTCCTTTTTATAGTGGTAGCAATATGATATTAAGATTCTCTGTGGACATTATTTCATTTACACTACACAATGATTATAGATTGTATCATCATTGTTTGAGCATATCTCAGTTCGTTGTCTAACATAGGGTACAATAGGAATTTCTGTCATTGAATAGACAGTTAACGGATATATTTCCATTCCACTGATAATAGAATTATACAAATTACATTTATCTCATTACATAAAACATTTAAATGCATAATCCATGGTTTATAGTAATTAATCACACATTTTCCTTCCTGGTAACAAGGCTGGGGTAAAATGGTGATTTTCAAAATTATGACTTTTGGGATATTCCTACCTTTTTTTTCAATTTAAAATATCTTATGTAGTTATTCATGTAGGTTAAATTTGTTCTTTCTAGCTTCAAAATGTTCCAATAGGAAAAAATTTTAATTTTCTTAATGTAAGGGTATTTTGGTAATTTTGTAAAAAATTAATTTTCACATTTTTACTTCATATTCTTACCCCTAAATTTTTAAGATAGATTTTACTTAAACATCAAGGTACTTCAACCATTTTCTAGAAATTTGTTGGTTCAAAATTGGTGAAAATCCTTACTTTTATACCCTAGGGGTATTTTGGTCATTTTGAAAATATAATTTTTATTTGTGAGGAATTAAAATTTTAAAAATTATGTTAAAATCTTAGGCATGTTCCTACACATATCCTAAAATTTTGTTCTCCCTTTTTGATGAGAGCATACCTAAAATTACAAAATTTTCTTTCTAGGGGTAATTTTGGAATTTTTTAAAATAAATTTAAATTTTATCTATATTTTTGAGAAAATTGTTTTATCATTCTCTAATACAAGGTTTTAGATTATTATAGTTAAGTTTTGAGGTAAAAATGAGTAAGAATGGCCTAGAAATAGAATGAAACAGTTGAGGGGTAGTTTTGGAATTATTTTATAACTAGGGGTAAAATGGTAATTTACCATTTCCCCTTCTTCTTCTTCTTCACTGACCCTTACTCGAACCAGAGAGAAATTAAAATTTGATTCTCTAATAGAGTGCCTGAATCAATCAATTAATGGCTTGAAAACATTACCTATGTGAATACAAACATGATGATAATAATAATTTAATAAATTGAAGACTCCTCCTACCTTTTTCCCAAGCTTTTTCTGGTTGTTAATGGCGTTTTCTGATGACCAGACATTTCCTTCATTTGTTCTCTGTTCCTTGCAATTAACTGCTCCTAAACAATGTTGGCCCTATGTCAATGGTGTATGGAATTAAAGGTAGGAAGAATACTTAGTGGTTCAAGTGAATTTTGGAGCTTTAGTTATTAAAAAATTACAATTTTCCTTCATTCTTTGATCTTTGATCATCCTTATATAGTGATTTTGCACAACCTCTATGCCTTATTTTATTCTCCATTTTACTTCGAGTATGGCAAAGGTTTTTACAGGGCATGGGGTGCAAGGGAATGGGCACAGTGGCTAGGCTTGAGAAAGGTAATGGCGTCGCAAAGCTTGGGGAGCTTTCGGTAATGGCAGTGTGAGAGACGAAGTCGACGTGGTGTGTTTCCATTTGCTGGCTGAGTTTGCAGTAATAATAATAATAGAAATATTATTAAACGCATTTGGTTATCACTGTACGTTGTAACATCCTATTTTTCCAATCAATGGAAATGTTATTGTTTCAATGTAAATAAGTAGTTAGGAAATTTATTTAACAAAATAAGACAATATTAAAATTAAAATCTAGGAAATACTTCCATAAATGAATAAAATAAATAAAAGGCATGGAAGGAAAAATTTAAAAGTCTAGAAAAATAGAATAGGGATAAGAGAATAAGAAAA
>JAMLFT010005994.1:0-16727 GCA_026544285.1 Pachyrhizus erosus
ATTACATGTATCTGTCTTATCAAACTCTATAAAATAGGATAAAATAGACTATCAAAATCATTATTATATAATTAGTTAACATTATTATTTAAAAATAAAAAAAATTAAATTTTTAAAAAATTAAAATAAAAAATTATAAAAAATTAAAATAAAAAATATCTTATTTTATAAAGATCAAAATATTATTTACACTTAATTTTTATTATTAATGTACCCAATTTCTATTATAATCTCTTTAAGTATACCTAAATTTATTACTTTGCTTCCCCTGTTTATCTCTTCTTCTACTTTCACTTTTGTGGCCTCCCAACCCCCTTTTGCCGGTTCCCCTTCCCCCTTCTGACACAACATGGAGTTGATACTTAATACCTGTGAATTGTGATTAACCCTTTTCAGCTAAATTCACAATATTTAAAGATATTTTATTCAACAAAATCAGCCATGCAAAATATAATAGAAGGTTCAAAACAGCTTAAAATGTGACACAAACCTGATTAAAAATTGCACTAGCTTTCAAGATTCTGAATGTTAACCAATTAGTGATTAGCGTTTGCCCCAGGCTGGTAATTTGCTAGATATAGACTATTTTGGTCTTGAGCACCTCAAATTAAAGATGTAATATTAAAAGTGATTCATACACTTTGACTTAATTTAACTTTTTCGCATATTAGTCTGTGAAATAATATAATCGGTCCTAATTGAAATGGTAATTAGAGTTTATGTAATATATGGGTTACAGTTTCATCCTTGTCATAAAAAAAAAACCTGTTAGAAATATAGCAAAAACTATTTATGTGCTTTCAAATTAATGTTTTTTATAATTTTTTATAGAATTTTTTTTGTCTTGAAGATACCACATCTGTCCCCTAATTTACTGGATTAGAGATTAATTCCTGCTGCAATGAGTAATTGTAGTTGATTAAAAAAAATTACATAAAAAAATTAAACATAAATTTTTATTAAATAGATATTTTTTACTTATGAATGTAACGAAGTGTTACACCAGTGCATTAATTTAATTTTTTAAAATAATTAATTGACATTACATATAACAATGCTAAATAAATTAAGAAAAGAAAACATGATAAAGGTGCAAACCACATAAAAATATAAGAAATATGAAGTGAACTATCTTAAGGAGAGAAAAGAATTAGGGCAAAACCAATGTAACAGAGGATATATGGATGCTTCTCTGGACACTAAAAAAGGCTTTCTTTTCCAATATTCCAAAAGCATTAATCAGACGAGACATCTTCACCTGTAAAGTGTATCCATTTTCTTCCTTTCCAGTATAATGCTAACAGAAATAAACGCAAAAAGAATCGAGCTTTACACATGCGCTCAAAATTATGCAAATATCCGTACCTTATTTATTTATTTATTTTTGGAAGGGAAGAGGGGAACATGCATTGCACTTTGTCTAAGTTTAGCATCGAAAGAAAAAACATGGTGGTTACTAAAAACATACCAATACGTGTGGCATCTTCAGGCCATGTTATACTATTCGTAGATTTAAGAACAACTCAATTAATAATGTACTTTCTTTTTAAATTTTCTTTTGTCAAACGATACCGACAAATTCGTACAGGAAGAAGTAGATGATTGGATTCTAAAACCTGCTCTTTTATATATTGCAATTGCATGTTAATATGTTTCTTTGACAAATAATTTTTGTGTAACTGTTATGAAGCAATTTATTAATTGTTGATTATAAAATGATCGTTCTCCTCTTCTTTTTCTCTTTCTCCTTTCAGGGTGTTGGCCATTACTATGATGAACTAATAGATTACACCTAATTACATGAACTATAAGAGTGCTTTCCTGGAATCGCCTAGTGTTCAAATCAATGGATTTAATTTGTTAGTGATTCACTTAAGGGTCATGTGATCTGGAGGGTAGAAGAAAAAGAAACATAAAAATCAGCTAAAAAGTATACTGTATTGTTTCAATCATTTTGAATTCACGTGTCCTTAGATTAGGAATACCTGATGCATTCAATTCACAAGTAGGATGGCAGTTGGATCAGAATTTAGTGGGGACCCACAAAAAGTATTAATAATCGAAAGGATAATATTATTTGTTAAATGTTTTAGTCTATTTAAGAGTAAATATACCTATTTGCCAGCAAAATTAATGATAGGTATGAATAAGTATTTTTTTTTGTCTAACTTACCCTGTATTTATATTTATTTAATATATTAATTTTGAAATAAAAAAAATAATATTCCACTTACATCTTTATAATTTTATAATTACAACTCATAATACTTAGTTTAATAATTTAATCTTCTGATGTTAAATAAAGTTAAAAATCCTGACTTCTTATTATCGTCAGCTAACAACTTTATTTACATGATTATTCATATTACGAAGCGTTTTTCGAAAAACATATATAGTAACTTGTCTAATAGTTTCAATTTTATAATTAAGATACACAATAACAATTCTATTTACTGAAAGTGCAGGCTAGGTAATGAATTTGCTAAATTTCATTTGAGGTTGGATAGAAATAGGTAACTTAAAGTTGGACTTTGTAAGGCTCGGATTTGATCACTCTTAATTATAAGTTTGACCTATATATCTATGTATTATAGTCTTTTAGTTTAAATATTATTTTAATTTTTAATATTTGATATATTTTTTTAATTTTTATAAAGTTATTTTAATTATTTTAGTCTTAAAAATATTTTATTTATATTTTTAGTCTTTATATTTTAAAAAAATTTATTAAAAGATAAGGTGACAAACAAAGTGTCATATAATCACTTCATGTGTTATCCACATGAATATGTGAATCATGTTATTATGTTATATATCATTCACATTAATATAAGGATTAAAATGAAAAAAAATTATGAAATTAAAGAAAAATCTTTCTCTTTCCATCATTCGTCTTCTCCTTTTATGTTCTCAACTACAAAGGCATCACACTAAGCTAGTCAATCTAGACTCTAAACTTGTTTGAGTCTAACTACAACCCAAAATCATGAGCTTTTATAGTAATATAATATGCAATTTTCACCAATAGCCAATCTTCCTCTACAATATTTTTTTATTTGGTTTTGTCTTTGCTTGTATTATACTTCGCTTCCACCGTATTATAATACCCCTCCACAAAACCAAGGACTGTCAAAGTTTTCTGCATTTTCTTTAATGTTATTGTTATTGATTTTGAATTAAAGGAGGACACTACAACTTCTTCTCTCTTCTCCTTGTTCATTTGATCAGGTAACAACCATGACAATTATGTTTTGGTTGTGACACGTCATGAACATGTTACATCGAAAAATGCAACATGTCATATAAAAAAAATGCAACATACCATCAATATTGTTATTGTTAAATGACAAATGTAAAGATTGAAAAATTTTGATTTTTTTTATCTTCATAGTTTGCAGAAATCTTTATTTATATTGTCAAAAAAGCTTATAGTTTGGGTTACAATATAACTAAAAATAAGTCTAGATTTTGGATTGACTTGTTAAATGTAAAAAATTTTATGGTTGAGATGATGAAAAAAAAATTAAATATACTCAATTTTTTATAAACTAAAAATACAAAATGTAGATATATGTAATTATCATCTATTTAGTTTTTTGTGGGCTATATATATTTGGGTTGAGGTACCCTTATACCTCTATTAATAATATGTTCTTCTTTGTTGATATAAGAATACAAATGACTCAAATTATAAGAATTAAAAAGATAATTAAACTTATTCTTTGTTTTAAGTCTGACTCTATTATTGTAATCCTAGTGAAATAATTAGGTAGTTTGATCCAAATTTATTTTATTCATATTTTTTATTTATTTTTATATTTTATCTCTGTTACTACTTTGGCTTAAATATGTTTCTTATAATTTAAATTAAGGTTATTGTTATTTTTGGTTTTCTAACTTTAAATTTATCTTTTTAGTTTTTCAATTTAAATGCTTTTTTTAGTCCTTTTATGATAAAAAAAAAATCAATTAGAAGGGATAAAAAAAACATTTTAAAATTTAAAAAAAAAAATAAATTTAGAGGATAAAAAATAATATTAACTTAAATTAAAGGAAAAAATATATTCAAGCTTATTACTTTTTAGTGTTATTTCTCTAGCACAATTCTATAAATTACTCTTAAATTTAGCATACAATATTTTAATTTTTTGGGGTTATTAATATTTTGCATAATACTATAAGTCCTGTATCCAATAATCATATGTTAGTGAAATCCTTTACATTTCCATTTTTCAAAAATACATTAACTTCCAACGTAAGTTATGATAAGTTTGAGCTTACAAATCAAGTTTAACTTCTCCAGAAACTGAGTAAACATATTATTTAAAACTACAAATAATTTGCGTCTAACAACATAAATCAAGATATATAATAAACCATTTGATGAGAGAAAAAACTTTTATTTTAAAATTATAATGGAGAAGTTTAGAAAGCTTTGGTCTTCAAATTTGGAAAGTACATGCCATTTTCATGGAACAGAAATGTTTTTTTATTTTATTTTGCAAATAACAATTCCCTTGTTTGGCATTCTCAACTTGATCAAGAATCACGAACCTAAGATTAAGACCGTTTAATTAGTCCAATGGCCCCTCCTTCAGGCCCCTCAAAAAAGTTATTTTTAAGCAATTTTTATTTTATTTTTTTTCATGGCTTTTTATTGGGGGTGTTATAATTAGCTAGGGTTGAGTGTGGGGCCTAAATTTTCCATTTGCCCATTTGGGTGAGGTCTACATGTTGGTGCCTATACTAGACAGAAGAAAGTGACTGAAAGTTATGAAATATTTGTTAAATGACAATTATACGGTATTGCTGGACAAACCGTGACCTTCAGGCATAAACAATTCCAAGTCTAGAAAGGGCTACAAAATCTTCTCTCTCTTTCTCCCTCTCTCCTTCCCTCTCTCTTCTAAGTAGCTTCATTGGTGCTCTAAACTGGTGTCACTTTCTTTTGTTTCACTCATTGTTGGAATCTTCCTCTCTTTTATGTCTTTTTTTTTTTTTTTAAGTTTCTTTTATGCTTAGATTACCTGTACTACAGGATAATTATTATTCTTATAACCAGAATAATCCATCAGCAAATGTTCATCACTTGACACTTGCTTCGTATTAAATGTTTAATCGATCAATCTCTTTACAATTTACAACATTAATAATGAGTACTTGTTGAAAGACACCAATCCCCACTAGTTTGTTAGAGAGCCCCTCAAAGAGGCAAATTGTCCGTTTATAACTTTACAGTGTCTGCCAGGAAGATTGTTGGTTTAAATTAATACTAGCATTGAACTGAAATATATGTACCATTAATCAAAGTAATACTATGGCTAATTCATACTCTACTAGTAGTACACTCTAATGACATTAATCGTAAAACTACCATGCATATAGTAATTTGTGCCATCATGAGTGAATTGCCTAAGCGCGCTTTTCAGCCTATTTCCATTTTTCTCGATTTTTCGTATCTGGGTTAATGATCCAATGTGCAAAACTATATGCACTAGAGCCATCAATAATACCCTAATGGAGAAATGCTAACAACTAGCTGTATATTATGTAACATAATTTTTTATTATTGGTTACGATTGTTATGACTCAAAATATCATGTGAGTTTCATTTTCTATCTAATGAATCGAATCATATGCACATTAATTTTTACATTTTAATAATTTTTAATTAATAATAAATAATAAATTTAAAAATAGTTTAGTAGAATGTGTACATTGTTAACATTTTTCCATCTTAATGGGAAACATATATACACAAATCCCTATCTTGATTTCAAAAAAAACTTACAAGGCACTGTTTTTATTTTATTTTACTTTCTTAGCGCTAATTATTGAGACCCTTGTATTTTGTTTTCTCCTCAGCAAAGTTAAAATATTGTTACGGAAGGGTACCGCACGATACTATATTGGTGAGAGTACCCCTTGTACCAAATCATCAGACTTATAATTTGTTGTTTTCTCTGGATTGTTGTAGCTAAAAGTGTGATTCAAGTTTTTTTTAACTCAAAAATAGATAACTGAGAATAACAATTATAATACCAACTTCAAAATTATATACGTATAGAAGGGAAAAATGTGTGGGTAACAATTTGGGTGTTATGAGAATAATTAATTTTATTGTCGCATAATGGTAGATAATTGTAAAAAGTTTCCGAATTTGAATCAGAAGCTTTTGAGAGAAATCATAAACTGCATTAATTAATAATTGTAAGTCAGGGTAAAGCTGTAACAATTATTTAATTAGTAAACAATTATTAACCCGGTTCTAATTCTATTCTCATATTCTCTCGGTCAAGTATACACATTATATAAGTGTCCAATAAATATGCACTTGCGGCTATCACTTAATTATAAGGCAACGATTTATATTATTATTCAGAAAAGAAGGACAACGGCAGATAGATCCAATGATCAATTAAACAAAATGGGTTTGGTTAACGCTAACTCATTTGTCGTATAAGGATACTGAATGGAATCTCATTTTGGAGATAAAAATAAAAATATAGAATAGGGGATGGCAGCGTTTTATACAGGAAAGAATAATGAACAGTGTAGGCCATTAAGGGAACACAAGGTTATTATTTATTCCTTAATCTAATATATTCCTTCCTCTTCCTCCGTTGTATATAAAAATGATGATAAATGATCATGATCATCAGCACAAAGCTGAAGAGATAATAGAGCCAGAAGCAATTCCAAATTAGAATCCTCAAACCTCAATTAAAAAGCCCAAGCCAAGATGACTGGTACAGGATCTCCTTGTGGAGCCTGCAAATTCTTGAGGAGAAAATGTGTGAGAGGTTGTGTTTTTGCACCTTACTTTTGCCATGAGCAAGGTGCTACCCATTTTGCAGCCATTCATAAGGTCTTTGGAGCAAGCAATGTTTCAAAGCTTCTTGCTCACCTTCCTGTGAGTGACCGTTGTGAAGCTGCAGTCACAATCTCATATGAAGCTCAAGCCAGACTTCAGGATCCGATTTATGGCTGTGTTTCCCATATTTTTGCACTCCAACAACAGGTTTGTTTCCATCTCACAATTTATATATAATTGAAAGCCCTAGCTAGCCAATATGTGCTTAATTTGTACTAAAAATTAATTAATATATACACAGGTGCATGCACTTTTGCTTAATTTGATATCTTTCTATACAGGTGGTAAATTTACAAGCACAGCTAGCTTATCTCAAGGAACAAGCAGCTCAGAGTTGTCTCAATGCCTCTGTCAATGAAAACCCTAGTTTAAAATTATTTGAAAAATCTTGTGCTACTTTACCCCAAGATCTTCAAAGTTGGTTTCAGGGGGAAAATTCCAACCTGGGGCCAGAATTTCTTCCTAACACGTGTACTAATTTATCAACACAACATTATGGAAACAATGCTCTCATGGAAGATCTAAACCCTATTGGGATTAATTATGAAAATTCGGGAGCCATGGAAGAAAGTAGCTCCTTTTCTAGCTATGATGAGAGTTCTAATAGCTACTCCATGTCCTATGACATACAAACAAACAGGAGGACGTGGGGTTTTCATGAAATAGAGGACCTACATTCAGTGGCTTTTGGATACGGAAATCGATCACATTCATGAGAGAATTGGTGAAGACAAGTTTATCAATTTTGAATTGCTGCTGCATATTGTGAAGCATGCACTATGTATACTCTGTTGCCGTAAATAAGCTAGGAAAGCATAGGAATGTTGATATTATAATTGAAATGGAACCCCACCCTCTTATTGCCTTTAATCTAGTTCAATCCTGTTATGTCTAAGATAAACTCTCTGGTTTTGTATGAGATTATGAGAGCTAATTAAATTGGTTTGTTCCTAGCAGTCTAGCACATATCCTAAATTTTGACTTAATAAATCCCGTCCCAAGACACCTTAATAATAATAATTTTAGTTCCCTTTCTTAAAACTAACACGTTTGGTGTGGAATATTTACAACATTACTAGGGTGTGTTTGTATTTTTCTTTTTTTTACATATATTCTTCATTGACATTCTTTTTCTTTATGTTGTGAGAGACTAACCCCTTTTGCTATAATCGACTTCTACTTATTTGAAAACCCTAGAGTGTTTGTATTCTTGTTCAACCATCTTGAATGTAAATCTAACATGAAAGGTAGATTGACTTTTAACGTGCCTCGGAAAGTTCAATTGGGCTTAAACTAAACACACTGTAACTGAGTGGGAATACCAAAGTTACTGATTGTACTACTAACATTCCAAAGTAGCAGATTTATTAACTTCAGAAACCATGTAGGGATCACTCTCTTATAAATTCCTCTGAAATAAATCCATTAGAGCTAGGCAAAGGCACATACAGAGGATATGTCTTTCAGATTAATTGGTGTAACTAAAATATGTAGTATATCTCTTAAGAAAATCATCTAATTTATCTCAAGTAAAAATGGGGATAAACAATTCCGTAATAAATTAGTGCAATTAAAAAAATTGCACCATCCATTTTCACCAATAATCTACTATGGGTTATGTAACCCTAGCTTTTTTAATTTTTTTTTTACTTAGGGTAAATTAGAAGACCCCATTCCCTGAATGAGTTTTCTGGGCAAGCTACCACTTACTCATGACAAGACACGTTGCATTGTCTTATTTTCCCCTACTGCACCTTTTATAAATAGTTACAGGATGATAACCATGTGCAATAAACATAAGGTTAAATATATCTGCTGTATATGCTACATGTAAAAAGTATAAATCTGTCTGCTGTAGATAAGATCCTGAAGATATACTACTTTCTCAGCTATATTTGGTAGGTGGAAAAGCCAACTTGGTCTTTTTCTACACTGCAGATTCATGAGATTTTATTTTTTCAATGTCTCTTCTTGTGTCTAATGTACGTACATAGATAATATTTTTGAATGTGTTAACGTGTGTCTACATATTTTAATTTCAAGACAATCCAAATGAAAACAATTTGAAGCTTATATAATTAGTTAGTTAGTTTCTATATTCAGCTTTCAAGTCGATCTGGATGCGCGGTGGTTCCTAGCATATGGATTGTAAAATTATAAAAGAACAGCTTTAGGACTACTCTGGAGTACTCTAAAGCACATCATTAACGTTTAAGGTATATTCTTGAGATAAGTCATAAAGGTTACTTTAAAATAAATTTGTTTTTAATGTGAGCGAACGATAATATTTTTATTATTCATTTAATTTAAAATATATCATCATTTTAATCCCTTAAAATTCATGGAAGGACATAGCATATTATTTATTTATTTTGGTGATTTTTCTTTCATACACAAGATGGCATAACAATGCAACAAAAGGCCAACAGCAGTTACAAGGCATGTGTCTAAATCTAGTGGTTCTTCGTTGGCACTACTTTTTCATGTTGCCAATAAAGTTTCCTGAAACTTGCATCCTCTAAACAGTTTGTTAGAGTAATATGTTGCAGGTTTCTTTAGACTCCAAGATAAAACTAATGATCTAACAGAAGTATGCTCTGGGACTTTTAAAAAAACAAATGTGACTTTGTTTATTTCATTTTTGTTGAGTGGTACATCAATCTTAAACGAATGTATTTTGCAGCATCGTAAGAAATAATGCAATTCTTTAATTAATGAGTTTGGGTTATTTCTTATATTCCTTTCAATAAATTTGTAAGATCTTAAAAAAGAAGGGAAATGTATACTTGACATTCAAATATCAATTGCTAAAAAAATATATAATGAATCAGTTTGTTTGTGTTTACTTTTAAAAAAAATATTTTTTAATAAAATAAATAATTTTTTAATTTTTTGATGTGGTTGTTTAAATTATTTATTTCTAAAATAAATAATTTTTTATTTTTTTAATAAACAAATTTTATTTACTTCTTAAATAATCAATTATTTTTAAAATATTTTTTATACACTCTTTTTAAATTTAAACAAACAAGTTAAATAACTGTTAATTAATCCTTTGTTTTGTCTCTCTTGTGTAACTATTATAATATACCGATATTATGGGTCTATATATTAAAAATATATACTAATTTAATAATATGATCCATTGATGATATATGAATTAATTTCATATATTGACATAATTATGTATTAACATAATATAGCATACTGCTTGCATAAATTTATAATATCTATACGAACATATCTAGTTTCTTTTTTTGTTAAACAAAATCCTTACCAACAAGACAAGTCTAACAACTAATCATTTGCATACGAAACTTTTTTAGTATCTAAAATTGGTGCATAAATAGTTTGATATTTTCAAGCATACATATGAATATTTAATGGTTTGATTTGAATGTAATTTAAGGCTCCACTACGTGCGTATATCCTAAGTTTTGAATAAACGCACCCAGTTCCTGAACAGCTAGCAAACACACAGATACAAGGAACAAAATGAAAGAAAGGATAGAGTAAACTGTCACTTGTCACTTTATTTGAATTGAAAGAAATTTAAAAAAAAAAAGTTCAGAAAGTATAATAATCACAATAATTCAAAATTCAAAAAATGTATAACTAAATTAATAATAAGTAATTAATTTGATATTTTAAAAACTTATTTAATATTTTTTTAGTTTCAATAACTAATGTGACAGTGTTTATTATTTTCAAAGATTAAAATATTTGTTTACTCTTAATAGGATCAAATATTTGTATACTTTCTTAACCTGCAGGCCGAATGAATATTTGAGCATGCTGAATAATGGCATGAATCATGACTATATATTTGAAGTCGTTTAAAAGTTTATAAACAAATTAGAGATTAAATGATGTATAGGTAAGAGAGCGCAAGAAATTACTATGTTTGGTAAAAAAGAAATGGAAAAAAAAAGGAAAATGCTTGATATATATATATATAGCATTATAATCATAGAATTTAATTATTCACTTGCTTACATGGCTTGCTCCAGTCATTGTATAGTCTCTGGATGCAATTTCATCTCGCTTGCATCGGTTTTGTTTTGTTCTGTGTTAGTGGATTAGTGCATGTTTGAGAGTAATATTTAGAAAAATGCCTTTCTGTTTTTATCATCATGACACTTGAGTCACTCTCTCTTCATGATTATCAAATATATTGGGATTCTCTTTTCATTGGTTCCAGCTTCTACTCAATGGTGGTCCTTAGTTATTCTTTTAATTAGTTGTTTTATTACTATAATTTAAAAGTTATTATATTTCCATTTTAAAAGAAAATTGTTATCTTCTCTTTTCTTTTTTTTATTAATTATTGAATAATAAATAAATAAATATCTAATTAATTAAAAAACAAAACATATGTTAAAAAGTTACATTATACTTTTTAAAACTTATTATATTAACTACATTTCTTAATATTTATATTAAAACTTTAAGGATGTAACATCCTGCTTTTTAGATAATAAAATTATATTTAGAAAAATAGTAATTTATCTTTATTATTGAAATAATTTGTTTAATTCAGGTAAAATTTAGAATATTTAATCTTGTGAAAAATATTAAATAAAAGATGAAATAGAAAGAAGAAATTATAAATTAAGATGAGAACTATTAAGTAAAACAAGTTTAGATAAATTAAAAATAATAAATATAAATATAAGTAAATAAGAAATATTTTGATTTTTGAAATAAAAAATAGATTTAGACATTTTAGATAAAATAAAAATAAAAGGATAAAAAATACAAATAAGAAAATAAGAATCTAAATTTTTAGAAGTTAAAAATAAAATTTTATTAATTAAATAAAAATAAATAAATATTTAGATAAATAAAATAAATAAGTTTTATCAAAATAAAATAAATATTTGGTGAAAGAAAATATAGGAATAGTAAGGAAAAAATATAAATTAATTTATAGGATTTTTGAGAAATTTAGAAAAAAACAAAAATATAATTTTAAAATTTAAAACCAAAAATAAAAAGAAAAAGAAAAAAAATGAAGAAAAGGAAAAAAAGAAAAGAGCAGAAGAAGACTGGGGTCAAACCCAAGTCCCCTAGCTAGTAGCAAAACGTGTTACTAGTTGGGTTAGGCACCTTGGGTAGAAACATAGGCTCAAAGGAAATATATAAGATATAATAAGAGAATAAAATGAGAAAAATAAAAGTAAAAGTAAGAAAAACGTTGGGGAGGGGAGAAAGGAATTGGAAAACATAGGTTGTCATTTAATGGTTAGGCCTATCACTAAAAAATTATACAAATTAATTATACATAATCTAACTTTGAAAACATATACCGCTATTGAAGTTGCTTGATCAGCTTTTTCAACTTTGAGCCCCTTCACTCCTACAACACCTACCATAGACCTTGATGCTACAAACAAGCTTAATCATGCTCGCCCATGACTTGCGAAGTGATTAAACCTCAAACAAAGTTCTATCGCGTTATAAATAAGAAACTGAAAAAATGAGAATTTCTTCACATAATTTCACCTTCAATCTGAAACTGTTTTGCCAAAATTCCCTCACAAAATGTTTCGACTCAATCCTAGCTACATTTTGGACCAAGAAATTTCGAGGAAAGAGAAGGAAATCATAAAAGAGCATAGTCATCGGAGCTTTGTTCGAAACTCTTAGAAAACTCACCGAAAAAATGTTTTTAGGTAGGAGGAGTTGTTTGTTCTTCGTTTGGATTCTATATAATTGTTCCTAATCAATTTTTGCATCTTATAGAATAAAAAATTAGTTGAATTAAAAATAAATTTGGTGAATTAGAATTGGTGGTTCCTCCCCACCGTTATGGTCGTCGGGTTCATCGTTCTTTTTATTTTCTATCAAATTTTGAATGATAACTTAATATAGAAATGGAAGAGAAGGTAATTAATTGTCCAACAATAAGAATTAGTTAGGATAGAGATGGAATTGACATTCACAGGAAATTTGAGAATTTAAAATTTGAAATGGTAAAAACTGTGGTTCTTCAAGAAGTTTTGGCTTTTGGAATGATTGGGAAAAAAATGAGGGAAGGGAAGGAAAGAAGAAACTAAGCGAGGGAGAGAGTCAGAGAGGGTGAGAGAAAGATTGAGAATTTAACAAAGAGGGAGAGAAAGAAGAGAGTCCGAGGAAGAAGAAAAACATAGGGGGCGAGTTTAGTGAAAAAGGGAGGTGCAAGGAGAAAAGAACAAGGGAGGGTGTGAATAGTAAATAAAGAGGTGCAAATAGAAAATAATAATAATAATTTATTTAAACTTTAATTCCAATAACCTGACTTAGGTAAATAAATATAAAGATAAAAAATCATAGAAGTAAAGAAGAAAGAAAGAAAAGAAGAAAGGAAAATAAAGATAAAATACTAAGAAAAGATGATTTTACCCTTTTTTTCTTGTTTTTATTCTAGATGTAACTTGACTTATGAATGAATATCTTAATTAGATTCTAACATTTTCTTAGTTAACCAAAGGAGAATAAAATAGAAATAGGAGGAAAAATTGAGAGAAGAAAATAAAGGAGAAAATTGTAGTAAAAACCACTAGAAAAGACGATTTTGCCATTTTTCTTTTTCTTTTTGTTTATTCTTCTTGAAATGTGAATAAATTTCTCAATCTAATTGTAATATTTATTAGTTAAACAAAGAAGAATCAAATTTGAATATGAAGAAAGATAAATCAGAACAATAACATGAAGGTCTTGGAAAATACCATTTTTCCGTTCTCTTGCCATTTTAACTATAAATGTGTGATTGATTGTTTGAAATCTTGTTTACTATAATTGGTTGTTCCTAATTTATATGATAATGTTTTATTGCCTATATTGATGATAAAAATGAAGATTTATTACCTCTACTGATAGTAGAGGAACCTATAATATATTGACAACTATCTTAATTAAATAGTAAATTACAAAAATAATCTTAAGGTATATGATGAACTAAGAAATTCTTAGACAATGGTTGAATAAAATTTGTATGAGTGTTGCAAAGTAAGAATAGACGAAAGTTGTTACGAGATGATATTATGGAATTAAAAATCAGTACCAAGAAAAATTGACGAATGAGAAAATGAAGGTAAAATGGGTTAGCATCCCTAATGAGTGAGAAATCAAAATGGAGATTACAAGGATTGACCACAAAAGGTACCTAAGGAATGTACGCAAGCTTTGGTGAGTCATTGGGGGTAGATAAGATGTCAAGTTATGAACAACTTAAAGTAAAGAAGGTGTCACAAAACCGGCTTGATGTCCTCGATAAAGCAAAACATTACCAAGATTCGGTTAAGAGTATCTTGAGTTGGTACCGGACAGGATGTGTACTCTCGATCGTCAACCCAAAAATGTAAATTTGGACTATTATTGACACGCTTATGTAATAGAATCCCTATTAGCAGTATTGGAGGCTATGAAGACCCTAAAGTGAGTAGAATCCCTATTATGCACATTACGGTAAGATGAGAGCATGCGATAGATAGAAATGTTATGTGTTTATATGTATGACTAAGGATGGATGACTCACTCCTACAACCTCCAACATTTTAGATATAGATGGCGGACGAGTGCTAATCCCTATTCCACTTGACGATAATACCCTTGGAGGGTCGATGGACGCATGACCTAACAAGTGGAGAAGACACTTTCATGGGTTGTGTCAGATTCACATATAGGTCTCCGAACATCATAGTTCCATGATATTTCTATCATATAGATGTTCCTATAGTATTATCTTAAACACAACCGCTTAGATATATGGGGGTACCACTGGATATTCCAGCAATTTTCGATGCGTTTAGTCACCTCCATGCCAAGACTCATTCATAAGTTCAGTCCTAGCAAATGGTCAAGGCGGAGAAGAGAAATTTTTAGAAGAAGATCCTTATGAGTATTTTGACTAGGAACAATAACGAAGGGAGTAGTAGTTGTTGTGTCTATTATCCTTATACCTATTGTTTTGAATATTAAACAGATATTTTGGAATATGTAATGTATATAGTTATTTTTGATCTTTTGCATGAGACAATCCAAGTTGTGATATAATTAAAATTAAGTGACTGAAGTATAATGGTGATATTTAGGTTTCTTGTAAATTGTATCCTGACAAGAATTTAGTTCTAAAATTAAAATAACTGAAATGCTTTTTCTCAAATTAAAATTAATGAAAAAGGACGTTACAAAGGACACGCTTAATGGTTTGGATAAGTGACATATGATAAGATAATCATATCTTATTTTAATCTAATTTTTTTGTTGAGTAAACAAGATATAATAACTTTATCCTACGACTTATCTTATTTTACTTTTCAATGTAATTTTTAAAATAGACAAAGTTTCTACTTATATATGTATTTTTAAAATTAAAAATAACTACATTTTTTTAAAAAAATAGTTTAAATTATAACTTTGCAATTTGCAAAAATTAAACTTAAGATAAAATATGTTTTAGGTCCTTATAAAATTATTAATGTTTAAATTAGGTTGCTTAAATTTCTTTTGTATTATTTTAATCTCTCTAATTTTGAAATGTATTTTTTTCATCATCTAAATTTAAAATGTACTATTTTTGGTCCTTAATGTATTTTATATAACATTTTTATATAATGAAAAAACTATTTTAGATAATGTTTAGAATCAAACGTGATGCATTTAAAATTAGATGAATCAAAATAATATAATTTTTTTTAGAAAAATTCAATCCAAACATTTCTAACTTTGGAAAGTTCTAAAAGATATTTTATCATTAAATTTATTTTTAAAAAAAAAATATATTTTAATAAATTTTTTTTTTTTATCATTTGAATATAATGCATATCTCATTGTATTATTATTTATTCTGTATGAAACGTAGACTAGTATTATTATCTGGAGTGTAACAAATATTAGATATAATTAATATTTATCATACTTTTATTATATTCGTTTATTTTATCATATTCTGAGTACCAAACAACTTCTAAACATTGGATAAAATGGCACAAAGGAGAATAATTGATAATTAAAATGCGAGTCTCTTTAGAATGAATCTAATATTGCATGGGTTTCCTAACGAACAAACAAAAGATTAGGGGATATGATAAGTTTATAGAGTTTGCTTGTATAGTATGAGATTTTTGTTTTCTGCATGAGAATGATTTTCTTGGAATGTCTTAAATGTACAATTTTCTAATATATAGTTAATCTATATTCAACTCATCTACTGTCTGTTAATTAAAAGGAGTATGTGGAAGGAATTAATTATGTCAACGAGAGGTTTTGGTGGAGACTTGATAAAATTGTGGGTGATTTTAGCATTGCTAAAAGCCAATATGAAAGAATGGGAAGAAATGTTTAGGTTCGATTGCGTCAAAAATTAAGCAAAGAATTTATCAAGTTCATAAAAAGTATGGATCGCCCAGTGTTGGACAAGAGGTTCACATGATTTGTGCCTAATTAATAGATCCTTTATATGAGTCACCTAGACGAGTTTATTTAGGTGAATGTGTAAAGTTGTGGAGCTTGAATGTTAGTTTTGAGCATGAGTGTTTGAATTTTTTATTTTTTTTTATGCAATGTGCATTATTGTAATGTTCTTTTTTAACATCTTATTTATGTAAGTGTAATTGAATATTTTCAAGTAATGAAATATTGAGAAAAAATAAATAAAAATATCAGTGGACAGACAAAAAAGATGTGTTTGAAAATCGTCTACAAATGATTAAGGTTGATTATCTTTACCAAAAAACTAAATATAGTTTTAATAATTTTGTTTCAAGAACTTGGGAGATTTTAATGTTGGTTAAATAATTGTATAACTTGAATTTATAATTTTCACATTCTTAGATTTAGAAGTTATATATATATATATAATTTTATCTTA
>JAMLFT010005995.1:0-16726 GCA_026544285.1 Pachyrhizus erosus
ATAATTTATATAAACAAAAATTAATTAAAATTTATATTTAATATTGTTATATAAATAAGATTATTTTTTATTATTTTATATTTTCAACTATTTTAACAAATAATTTTATTAAATATTTATGATTTAATAAATTAATTTTTCAACTTTTAATTAACTTTTAGCCATTTGCTATCTTTCTAATTTACAATTAATTTTTCGTTAATTTTATCAAAACATAATCTTATTATCACATCATCTCTCATTAATCAAATAAGTTTTTCATTACAAAAAGAAAAAAATGAAACATTTCAATATAGAAATTAAAATAAAATTTATTTCATGTTTTAACAAACATTTATTTACTAAACAACAAAAACATAATTGTGACAAGATTGATTGCTTTGTTCTTTGTTTCTTTTCATTCGATCTTAGCTATACTGTTTTTCCTAGGGCTGCTCACAGTTCAGTTCATCAATCAAAATTGAATCAAATTGAACTGAACTATAAAACAGTTCATAGAAGTTGAACTGAATTGTTTAGATTTCATATTAAACTGAGTCGAACTGTTAAATCAGTTCTGTTAACTAATTTTATACTTAAAAATATGATCTGAACTATTAAAGAATAAAAAAATTGAATTGCTTTTTTTTTTTTCTGAACTGTTTTGATGAATTAAAAAAATAAATAATTGGATATTGTACAAAAAAAATATGTCAGTTTCATCCGGAACAACTGCATATCTCTCTGTTTTTTCCTAACCTGCTATGGTGCAACATTTTGGAACGACAAGGTTGGAAAAGCATTTTTTTAAACTGTCAACATTGGTTTCTGTCATAATGATTTAAACTGCTAACTATTTATTAGTATCATTTCTAAGTTTTCTTCATTTGATTTCAACTTTGATTACTATATTCCTGGAGGATTCTTGCATTTACCTTACGTTGTTCACTTCCTTATTCAATATATCTAATGCTCTACTCTCAGCTTATAATATATAGGATGCTTCCTAATATCTCTCAGACTCAGACTCATGAAATGAGACGCGTCCTCTTGTGTCGTTTTTTAATTTTTTTAATATAAAAATTCACCCAATAAACTGAACTGTTTTCTAACAATTCAATTTATAAAACTGAACCTAAAAAGTAATTCGGTTTAAGTTTTTATAAAAATAATTTATAGTTTTATACAATTAAGTTTCAATTGAATACCATTTTATTTCAGGTCAAATTTTTTTTTAACATTCTTATTTTTTTTCCATTAGTTTTACTTTCAAAAGCGTCAATTTTCAAATGATGAAGGTAAACAAGAGATTCGTGAGATGATGCATATAAGATGCATTTAAAACTAAATGTATCATACACGACAATAATAAGGGACCTTAAGTCTATATATCGTATCCAACATATTAGAGATAGTTTCAGAATAATTAAATTTTATAAATAAATTAAGAATATAAATATATAAAAGTTAATTGAAAAAAGGTTATCAATTACATAACAAAAAATAAATTTTAAGAAACATTTTATAGCAAGTTAGGAGATTAGCCCAGGGGTATGGTTTCAACAATGCAATAAAAATCCTAAATATACATATTTTAATTGAAATTCATGAGTAAAAAATCAATTCTCAACCCAATCAAATTCATTAACAAATTTTGGTTAGGAATTGTTAGTATTTTTATTTTAAATTACTTTTTAATCAGTCATGTAGGAATCAAAGTAAAGAAAAAGATAAAATGTACAGAACAATTAATCTAATTAAAGGTTCACAAAACATGTGTTGATCATAAAATTTTTATATAAACCTAATTGTTTCATAATTTTGCCAAGTGAAAGTTGTACGATTACTAATAGGCAAATGCTAAGATTGGGATTGGTCATATCGTAGAACAATATAATGAAACAATTCAATTGATAAAAATAACAACAAAAAATCAATTAAAATACACAAAAAGAGATTACATATTCATTTTATATCACAATCCTAGCAAAAGTAATTAGTCAGCTATATGTACAAGAAGACATAAAATTACAATCAAAGACATAAAGGATAAAAGAGAATAGAAACTTTACAAGTTACAACCCCTGTCAAGTTTTTCAGGTTCTTTTTAAGCCTAAGCCCTTTTAACAATCATTAACTCTCTTTGGGAGTTCTATTTTTGAAAAAATGTAAAAGATAATGAAGTTTTCCTTCCCAAATTTTATTTATAATCATAAATAAAAAATTTAGGATGCTAAACCTAGTTTGATCATGCTAAATGAGTGACTAAATTTGAAATTCAAAATCCTGATATCTTTAACGATCAACACGATTATTTTGGTGAGACAACATGGTCATACTTGAAAACTTTGACATTGATACCAATTTTATGTAAATTGCAACATGATTGTGTTTAGCATAACATGATCATGCTCCTTTTCAAGAAGCTTTGACCCTTAATTATACTTAGCACGATGTGCTAAGTACCCAACAAAACTACTTTTGTTTCAAGAATGCTCTTTTAAGTTTTAAGTTGTCATCTTTTGAGATTTTTTTTTTTCACATTTATTTCCTTAAGCTCTTATTAATAGGCACAACTAAATAAATTTAAGATAATTTCAGCACAATGTTCAAGCAATAAAAGACAATTGAAACATAAAATTAAATGTTTGATATTCTAATAAGATTATTATTAAATAATAATATAAAATAACTTAGACATTTTATTATTTATAATTTTATATATTATTTACAAATGATCATTAAAAGAAAATTATATTATTTAACATATTCTTTACTTTTGAAAATATAAGTTTTAGTTATTCATATTTAATTATTTAATTATTTATTATTAAAATAATTTTACATAAGTTAAATTAATTTCACATAAAAATTTGATAAAAATCTATGACAAACATATAGTGGTGGCACAACATAGCTAGATATAGTGGTGGTATGTTTGACAATTTGTTGGGGCACAATAGAGAACCTATAATGGCATGACAAAAAACCTACACGGATGTCACAATGGTTTTAATTCACACAATGATATTAAAACTAATTAAATAGAGACAAAAAGTGAACATTAGAAACTAACTTAGTGTAGTGGTGGCATGATAAATTGTAATGGTAGGTTGTGTGCTAGGTTGTTTAGGGGTTAGTAAGACAATTTGGTAAGTGCTACATGGAGAGGAAAAAATAAAGGTAGGGCAAGTGGGACAACAGTAAGATAAGACTATTGAAGGAGGTGGGTGGGGGCGAAAAGGAGGAAAATGAGGGAAAAAGAGAAAATCATGTCACTTATTCGCATTTTTTGCATAAACCAAACTTATGTTATCATTGATATAAATGCATTAATTACATGTTAGCATTGGCCAAACCAACACTAATAGATAATTAATGCACTTAATTATTTTGAAATAGTTTGCTAAGCAAATATTTTATTAACATCAGCTTAGCCAACGTTAACTTTTAGGTAGTTTGAAACAATCAAGTTACCCAACCACATTAAAGGCCATACAATGCACTATGTTAAATATTGTCACTTGTGTCAACTATAGCCAATACAAATGTAGCACTAAATTCAAATTAGCATCCATTTTTTGTCCAACACTATATTGTTGGTTTTAAAATAATTTTAAAAAAATATTTACATTAGCATTGATGTTGTCCCAATGCTATGTTTGGAGTATATTTTTTGTCTTTCCTTGTGGTGAGATAGGATGACAATGATGATTGTGTTACTACCACTATCACATCAGATTTTGTCATTATATGTGATGAAAATATTATTAATGTTGTGTTTTATGAGTCTACTGGGTTGTTGACAATAATGTTTCCTTTTCATGTTACATCTAGAAAAAACTTCTTTACATCTTACACTACTAGTGATGATATAGTTTTGAATGTAAATAATGATGATAGTTCTATAAAGTGGTTAATATTTACACTATTCATTTGAAAACCAATACATGAGACAAAATTAATTATGAAACATGTCTAACATGCACTAAGTGTTCGTTTACATTTGATATGTATTAATTTACTTGATGGTAACGATTATGTGAATACTTTTAGAAGTGGACAATGGAAACTCGCTAAGGGTTCTTTGGTTATGAGACATGGATTGAAGTGTTTTGATTTATACTAGACTAAATATTTTGTTTCTCTTAATTAACTTCATCAATATAATTGAGGTTAATAGTTTGTTAAGGTAATGACACAAGAGGCTTAGCCACATCAATGAAGAAACTCAGTTACCTAGTCATAGGCTTAAATAGTTTAAAGTTAAGAAAAAAAATTCTTATTGTTTGGTTGAGAAAAATAAACTCTCTTCTAAGGTATCCTCCTTCTGGAAAATCATACATGTTAAAGTTAACACATTGTGATATTTGTGATTTGATGAAGACGGGAACTTTTGGTGATACACCTTACTTTGTCTTTTTATTGATGATTAATTAAGAAAACTTTAGGTTTATGCCTTAAAGAGGAAAAAGTAGGTGATTGCATCTTTAAGCAGTTTTAAGTTTCTGTTGGAAAGAAATGAAAAAGAAGCTTAAATGTATTTTCATCAATAATAATGATGAATGCGGTTTATTAGATACTAGTAGATGTCTTCCTAAATTTTTCATTTTAATGGCGACCTAGTAATAACATGAATAAGTTGTTAATGGAAATAGTCAAATATTTGTTTTTTGAAGCAAAATTGCTTTGCACATTAATATTCTAAACAAGTGTGGCAAGGTATGGCAAGGAATGAGATGTTGTAAAATTTTTATGGATGTTCCTAGCAATGAGATGTTGAAGCTAGACACAAAGAAAAAGAGGATATCTTTGTTAGTTATGGTACTGACAAGTTTCACTACAAATTTATGATTATAGTGAAAAGAAACTTGTTAGAAGTTATGATATTGTATTCATAGAAGATTAAACCATTAAAAATATTGATGAGGCAAAGAAAACAAAGTCTCCTTATATATAAAAATTAATTACTTAGTTGATCTAGATATAATTTGAAAATTGTGTTTGTATCTGATGTAGCTAATTTTGACAATTATGATAATATCATATTATAATTTATGGTGTTGATGTCTTTGCTCATGAAGTTGTTGGTGAACTAATTATCCCATTTAAATGGTCTACCAAACAATATATTTCTTATGTTCATTATGAATATCTATTTCTAATAACTAATGGAAAAGAGCATATGCATATTATTAGGAATGGGAGTAATTTGGTATTGTTCTTCTAAGACATTATTTTTTAAAATAAAAAAGTGATAAAATATAGAATATATTGAATTAATAAGATTGTATATTTTATAAAAATTATAATTTTTTCTATAAAAATATTATAAACTATTTTATTCACTATTTTTTTAATCCGTCACTGCTAAGAGGGAAGAACCTGAGTGCTATAAAACAATTATTGAGCTTGTCAAGTTGCCTAAAGATAATACTAGTATGTAAAATTGGCTGATTCACATAATGAATATGTTTCACAATCCAATGTTAAATTGGTTATTGAGGAATATGTGCAGAAAAAGAGGGTGCAACTTTTGGTATGTGTAATGGCGACACCATTACTATTAGAGGTGGAAAGTTTTGTTCATTGTGAGATCATTCTGTGTACTTGTTTGTAGTCCACATTCTAGGTGAAATTTTAAAGTCTTTTTCTCGATGTTGTGTGCTTTTTATCTAAACAGTCATATTTCTATTATTTTTTTTTGTCTTTCTGGACTTGCTGCTTTTATGCTATTTGTGGGCATTTATTATTCATTATTGTTGTTGGTGAATTCCGTTTTTTTGTCTTGACAGTGAGTAAGGAGATTTGTGACATCTTTGTTGATTAGAGAATATTTTACTATAATCATATTTTTCACAGTGGAGATTTTACTGAAATATGTGCTTGATTTTTACTTCTCACATTAAAGAAAAATTTCACATTTTGTTGCTATTTTAATAATTAGTTATCCATTTATTTGTTTAGATTATTTTTCTGTAACTATTTATTATGCTTCTCATAATTTCTCTCAAACAGAAAAGATTAATTTGCCCATTTAATATTTTCTATTACTTCCGTTACGTTGCGTGTGTTCACTTTACCATTATGACCAAGTCTTATGTTGATAAGTAATTACACGGCATCAGTTAATTTCTAACCTCTAGCAACTTTACGGAAATAATTTTTTTGGCAATGGCAAGTAGGGGAAGAAATTTTTTTTATCCATAAGAATCGAAAACGAGAGATTTATATTCTATTCAACTAAGGAAACACCAGGGTAAAATATAGTTGTTCTTAGTTGTGTATCCTCACGAAGAGAGCGAGGTGCAGAAGTGCAGAAGTGCAGAAGTGCAGAAGGCATATGTGTACTTTAATATTCGAAAATTAAATCCCAGTTTCTTCAGCGTACACATAATGAGAATCCAGGACAAGGGTCCTGTGGTGGCTAATAGTTATTATTCCTCCCTCTATGTGACAAATTTGTGAACAATTAACAGGTATTAGTATTACTAACAGAATGTGTTTTTAATTTGCCCAAATGATAAAACCTTATACAAAAATGATACAGTATTTTTAAGTCATTTAATTTTCATCACGTTTTTCTTTCTTTCTATTATACTTTTAATTTTCATCATATTACCTTTTGGAATTCTTTTAAATTTATCTTTCTTTCTTCTTAACTCTCATTAGGTATGAGTGTATAATGATCATTTTCCATTTACATATCTGGAACTCTATCCATATAGAATAAAGCAAATTTGATCAGATAAGCTGATCCATTTTTCATTATTTAACATATATATCCTAATACACATACAGGAGTATCCATTATTCTTACATGTAATCTCATTGATTGAGTATCTAGTATCTCGTTGTGCATGTACCTGTTATCAATATGTGCCTTTTCGTTTGTTTTTTTTAAATAATTGAGAGGAAAAAGTTTTAAAATTTTAAATCATTGCTAATATTTTATTGAGAGAATAAAAATGAAAATGGAGGTTATGTGCGTAGAGCTTTAAAATAAATGTCCACTGGTCATCATTACAAACATATTCTTTTGATGTGCATTTGTGTATATACATATATTCTTTTATTACTTTATTTTTATACAAGTTATCAGTTGTACATAAATATTATATATATATTACCCAAAAGTTTATACTTTTTGCGATAAAATAAAATAGGGAGAATAGATAATGGAAAATGTGTTTTTCCCTCTTCTTTTTCTTTTTATTCCAAAGAGAAAATATAAAGATTTAGGATAGAAAAAATGTGTGTAAATATAAAAAATTAATTTGTGCATGAGAGTAAAATATATATATAGTTTAGCATTTATCTTGTCTATCAAATTATGAAACATATATATAGTTTAGCATTTATCTTGTCTATCAAATTTTAATTATATTTTAAGATGATGTTTTTAAAGAGATTTTTTTAAGATTTTTAGAAATTTTAGGTTAAAAAGACTAAATTCTTGTGTTTGATATTTATATTTTAAAAATTATTCTTAAAAACTAATATTTTTGTGAATTATTTTTTAACTGAGTTTTTTTACTTAAAATTTAATTGAATGAGAATATAATTTTTATGAGTTAATTTTTTAAAAAGTTATATTTTTAAATTTTAATTTTTTAAATAGCTAATAATATCAACTAGTTAATAAAAAATTAAAAAAATATATAATTTAACAAAAAATTATCTATTTTGTCAAATTTTTTATAATACAATAAATTATTAGACTATGAATATCATTTTTATGTTAAATAATAAAAAATAAAATTAAAAATAATTAATAATAAAAATTAAAAAAATATATTTAAAAAATTAAAATTAAAAATAAAAAACTCAAAATAAAAATAATCTTGTATTTCATAAATCAAATTTATATTTAAGATTTTTAGTAGTACAGTGACAGATGCTCAAATCAGTTCAGTGTTGCAGTTTATAATGCAGGCATATATATAAGACTTGAATCTTCTCAAGTGGGGCCCATTCATTCAGACTCTTTTGCTTGACAGTCTTGACGGACATTCCAAGTATATACCTGCGTTGTTTATCAGTCAAAATCAAAATAAAGAAAATCAAAAAGAATTTTTCATTTGCTACGTTAGTTTCAGGCCATTCAGTGATTCCTATAACTAAATGGATATAAATGAAGTGAATTTATTTGAAAAGAAAGCAGGGCTAAGACTGAAATTAAGTCGAATTTGGGACACCACAATACTGCACTAGTTTCTAACTTCGCTGTTTCCGTTTCTGAAACTAGGATTCCCCTCTAAACATATACAGTTTTGGTAACACTTCATTCATCTGCCAAACTTGAGTTAAAATGATTTGAAGCAGAAAAGACTAATATTAGCCTGTAACGCTTGGATGATTAACATCGAAATTTCTTCAACATGAAGTAGACCCTACTCACACGAAAAATTTGTTTGTCATTTTCATTTTCCAAACCTGGTAAGGGGTATAACTTTAAAATATATATTAGGAGCATTTTTATTTAAAAGGAAAATATAGTGAAAGAATAGGAGTGAGTCAGATCCTACTCACTAGTGACTGCTGACACTGCTACTGATTCAATAAACATGGCTAAATAATTATATCATCAGCTTATTCGTATAAACAAGGGAGTAAATTGGAAAATGATTCCCAGTATAGTGAAGATAATTCAATGTTATTTTCTTTTATGTTACTAAGTTCACAAATGAAAAGAGATAGCTAGTGTGTGGGGTCATTATCAAATGTTTAATAACTTGCTGCACTTATATTCACTTTTCATTTTTTTAATTGCTTTATTCCTTTGTGCTTATTATATTTCTTTTTATTAGCTATGACAAAAAATACAATGATGTTAAATTCACTTTACTTGGCCTTATTTGGAGATTCGAAAATGCTGATGCAAACATGTTTTTGCCTTATCCTTTTTTCTGTGTCTCGTTTCCTTTTATCAGCAGGAATACACTAAGTATTGTTG
This sequence comes from Pachyrhizus erosus, assembly GCA_026544285.1. Lineage (NCBI taxonomy): Eukaryota > Viridiplantae > Streptophyta > Magnoliopsida > Fabales > Fabaceae > Pachyrhizus > Pachyrhizus erosus. The sequence continues at coordinate 8,936 of JAMLFT010005995.1, forward strand.
GATCCTGAATGTGGAGCATAATTTTTAATTTGTAGGTTCTTTATTTTTTGCTTTGAGATGAGGCTAATCCTTATAATATATATTTTTTATTTCGTGTATTCATGAACTGGTTGCTGAATTATTTATTTCAATTCAAAATTCAAATGTATAATTGTAACGAAAGTCTTCGGTGGAGCATTAATTTGCGTTTAATTATAGGCATGAAATCCTCATGTCAGAAAGAACTTTAAAGTCTGCTTATAAAGCAGTTAATTGATCAACATGTGGCTGCTAGAAGTAATTACTGGTAGAAATTTCGACCAGAACATTATTTTGTTTTCTTTTGCTTTCCTTCAAGAAAAACAAATATAATATCTGCACTTCTTTTTTTAAGCCCTATGGTTGGTCCAATTCTTTAAGGGAATTTTTCTTTTTTTAATATTCACAGTAATGGCTGACTTATGCATGCTTCGTCATTTTCCCACTTTCTAATCAAACTAGACATATTTAATATTAATGAAAATCCGGCCTCTGTAAGCATTTTCCCGGGGCGAGTTACACCGAAGAGAAAACCATTGCAGATTTAATATGAAAATTAAATTTGTCCTCTGTATGTGTGGGTTATCATAAGCTTGAACGAAAAGGTTTTTATGCTATATACTTTTATACTATTAAAATTTACGTGTGTGTGTTTAGGGTTTAAATAAAATTATTGATTTTATAATAATTTTTTTAAAATTATATAAAGATAATTTTTTATTAATTGATAGTTTTAAATTTTTTACATCAAGAATATGTACCAATTCTACTCATATATTTCGAAATTTTAAAAATATTAATTTTCTTTTTTTGAGTTTTTTTTAGAAGGATATTTTTTTGTTTTTAAACATTTAAATATCCTGAAAATTCTTAAATACATATAAATTTTATAAAATATCATTTTCAAAGGATATTCACTCTTTTTTTTATCATAAATTTAAATCTTCATTCTTAGAAAACAAAATATTTGTTATAAATATCGTCTCACTTATCTTATTCATTTTGTGCACGTGTCTTACAGATTTTGTGATATCAAATTAAGTTAATATTTTCTTAATATGTCATCAAATAAAAATATTTTTAGCTTTTTAATCATTTTAATTATTACTCAAAAATTTAATTAGCATATAAGTATAATTAGATAATTAGATACTTGTAAAAATAGTTAAAATAACATTTTATTAATTAAATTAATATTTAAGGTTTTTAAATTTATAAAAATTTTAAATATCTATAATTTTATATTTTCAGTTTTTCAGTTACCATTTAAACAATATTTTTAATTTTTTTTATGTTTTACTTGTATATACAAACACGCATGCAAAAAGAAATACTTGTTAAACTATCTTCTTAAAGATAACTTAAATGAAGTAACATATAATATAATTAAATTAAGTACATTTCATATTGTGATACAATTATAAACTGTTATATACAGTAACATGGTTAGTTTTTATATTGACTGCTTTAGAAATCATACTTAGATTGATCTTTAATTGATTAACAGTACTAGAGGTGTTTAAAAATTAAACCCTACTAAATGTTGCACTATATATACATAAATTGTGAGAAATAGGGGGTAATGAAAAATATTTGAATTATTATCTTACATATGGTAGATAACGTTTTAAATTTAATGTTTAAGGAATAAATCTAAATCATTTATAAGAAAAAAAAATAATTGTACCTTTTTTTACAAATTTTATTTCAATAAGTTAATGTGAAGCATTTTACTTATAATTTTTAAAAATTTTGTTAATTTTACCTTTCATTATTTTTTCATCAATAGACTAATGGAGAGCTGGTCTGACATATTGATATAAGTGCAAAAAATAAAAATAAAATTCACCAAAAAATAAAATATTGAAGATAAAAAATACAATTAAACTAAAATTAATAAAATAAACATATTTATCTTTTTCTTATGTTAGTATGTCATGTTAGTTTTCTGTTAATTAATTAATGGCTAAATAATAATTTTAAAAAAAATTGAAGATAAAATATACTAAATTAATCTGTTGGGGATAAAATTTTGCCAAAAAATAATAAATAAAGAGTAAAAAATTGGAAGGTCTAAAGTGGAAGTGGAGGCCTTAGGCCAGCTATTACAAATTAGGAGAAGGGATTGATTCATTGTATAAAACATAGTAACAAAAATAAAAATCATTAAGTTAAGTCGTTCAACATTTGGATCTCTTAATATTTAGTGTTTGGTCTCTAGTTTAAAAATATAGGTGCAACTGACAATATCATTTTATCTCAAATGAATTAACCTGATAAGAGAGAGATTAGTTGAATATATATATATAGATAGATAGATATATAAACTTTGTATATTCTCTATGAAAAAATAGAACTTTTTTACTGTTCATGATTGTAAATGACTTACTTTGACTGAACTAAGTTAATTCTTTGTGTATTTACTTTCTTATTTATTATTTTATTTTTATCTAGATGTTATAACAAATAAGAAAAAATGTTACCACAGCTCAGCTTAGTTAATTGAATAGTTTCAACGGTGTGGATGAATTATTGTAAACTTTCAAATATCTTAATTTAATTCTTACTAATAAAAAAAAATGATAATTTCGATTATAACATGTAAAGCGGTTCATTCGTAGGCTCCAATTTTTTGTGTAATGGTAAAATAAAGGGAGATATAACAAAATGAAAAATGAGAAATATAATAATGGGATACAGAAGTAACAGAACATGTCCTTTTTGCATATTCAGTATCTTCTCAAGAATGGTATTTTCTTTGTCCTTGATTAGGGAGTGTAGTAGTTCTACCTGGTTCCTGTATGGCAAATCATCTGCAGTATGATTACCCGCGCATTTCTTTTAGTAAAAAGGTATAGTTGTAAAATTAGATTCACGCCATTAAAAGTTTATATATAAACTATGAGAATGAATAGAAAATAAACTAACTTTAACGTTAAAAGAATCGTTTTTTTTTTTCAAAAGAAAAGGTTTTCTAGTTTACTGATTTTTTGGTAAAAAGTCTGATCTAGAAAAATATTATATATATATTTATATATATATATATATAAGGCTCATAGTTTCCTAGGCACATTGACGTAACTCAATGCTCTAATACCCACCTATCTGTGTATAAAGGCAAAAGGAAACAAGAGAATTGAATTGGTGAAATATATATTTATAAAACATGAAGCCATGAAGGGTGATAAAATGTAAAGCTCAAAAATAGGACTGAAATTTATTTAGACAGACATTTAAAAAAGGTAAATATACTTTACCAAAAAGATAAAAACTAGAAGGAGGTGGGATACAGCGATTCAATGGCTGACTCTGACTAAAGTATATGTATCAGTTACTTACATATTTTATCATTCTTATGCAGGAGTACTTGTAAATTAACTTTGTTTAATCTGCTTTCGGGACTTAACTATTCATAGCTGAAAGCATGTATCTAACATTCCCTGTCTATGTATGTTTTGGTACATTATTTTCGTCATTGAAATGAATTCCTAGAAGTATATACTTTTAGAGTTATGGGCATTTTGTATTTAATCACAATAACATGTGTGCTGTGACAAAGTACTTTTTTTCTTAAAAGTCAGTCTTTCTCTTTCAGCAAAAGGACAGCAACTCATTTATCTGACGAAAAAAAAAAAAATCTTTGCTCCACGACACAGCTGTACTTCTGTTCCTATAAATATCAGTTTTCAAAGTCATTTTTCCCAAGCTTCTCACAATCTGTAGCTTGCATCGCTTTATAGTTGTGATTTTGTTCCTTCTTTCTAATACTTGCTAATCACACTACATTTTTGGCAAGATTGTTCTCCATTCTATATCTATATAGTCATGGATATTGAGTCAACAACGCAAGCAAACACGGGTGGTTTTACTTCTCATTGGGGGAACTGCCTCAAGGCTTTACCTAGGAACATCAAGTCCAAGGTTATCAACTTCACAAGGAGCATAAAAAAGATCGGAAAAGATGACCCCAGACGAGTAATTCACTCATTAAAAGTGGCAATTGCTCTCACATTGGTGTCCTTGGTTTACTACTCGAGACCTCTTTATGAAGGCTTCGGAGTTGCGGGAATGTGGGCTGTTCTGACAGTGGTGGTAGTATTTGAATTCAGCGTTGGTAAGTTCAGACATCATAGAATACTGCACATACACTACATATTGCTTCTTATTATATAATTAAAGACCAAAGTCTGAAGAGATAAAAAATAATGCATTAACATATAATATGTTTTTTTGTTCCTAATTAACCAGGTGCAACCCTCAGCAAAGTTTTAAATAGAGGCTGTGCTACATTATTAGCTGGTGCTTTAGGGGTTGGAGGGCAACACTTAGCCACTGCTTTTGGAGAAAGAGCAGAACCTATTGTCCTTGGGATCCTCGTCTTCATTCTAGGTATATATACAATTTGAACAAAGAAAATGAAGCTTCAGCATGAGACTAACATTTGCTTCCTAAACAATGTGCTAAATGGTTTGTGTTTTGTGCTTGCAGCCGCAGGGTCTACCTTTTTCAGATTTTTTCCAAAGATCAAGGCTAGATATGACTATGGAGTGATGATATTTATATTGACATTCTGTTTGGTTACTGTCTCGGGGTACAGAGTGGAACAACTCTTCGAGCTTGCCCATCAGAGACTTTCAACAATTTTAATAGGAGCAGCAGCATGCATGGTCATCTCCATTTTCATTTGCCCAGTATGGGCAGGTGAAGACCTTCACAAGCTGGTAGCTTCCAATATAGAAAAGTTAGCAAATTACCTAGAAGGTATATATATTAGACCCATCATTAATTTACATGCTTCTTTTTGTATTGCATATGTATCAATATCTAAAACTCTTACCATTTTCAGGATTCGAAACCCAATATTTTCATTGCTCAGAGGATAAAGAAAAGTGTGAGAAGTCAGTTCTTGACGGATATAAAAGTGTTCTTAATTCCAAAGCAAGTGAGGAGTCCTTGGTGAGTTTGTATTTTTTATTTTATTCTGGGATATCATTCAACATTTTTATTTTCTAGATAGATAAAATATTAACGTTATATATTGCACAGGCAAATTTGGCAAGGTGGGAACCAGGACATGGCCCTTTTCGTCTTCGTCATCCTTGGAAGCAGTACTTGAAAATTGGAGCGCTTACTCGGGAATGTGCTTACAAGATTGAAACCCTTAACAACTACCTTAATCCAGAAATTCAAGTAACACATCATTATTCTTTCTAGTTATGAGAAAAACATAAAACATTTAGTTTAAGCTCAAATTATAATTATAATATTAGAGAGCTATTACATTGTATGTCTATTATTTATCAAAACAATTTTAAGTGAATGAACTTCTAGCTGTAATATAGAGGATAATACCCCAAAACCAAAAAACAATCATTAATTTTAGAGGCTTATATGCATGCATTTTGGTTAATGCAGGCATCTTTGGAATTCAAGTGTAAAGTTCAGGAACCATGCACAAAGATGAGTTCAGAGTCTAACAAAGCATTAAAGGCAATATCTTCATCAATCAAAAAAATGACACACCCATCAGCTGCCAAAAGCCACATAGAAAATTCAAAAGCTGCAGTTGAAGACCTCAAAGTTGTCCTTGAAATCGTTTCATTGGAAGAAACTGAACTCCTAGCCATAATCCCAGTTGCCACAGTTGCATCAATACTTGAAGAAATCACCAAGTCAGTGGAGAAAATATATGAGTCTGTTTCTGAGCTTTCTCATTTAGCCCACTTCAAGAGTGTTGTAGAACCCAATGTCTCACCAGAGAAGCCACCCCTTCTTCATCGAGGTATCATAAAACCTGTTGTGGATACTGATAACACGGTGGACCATGTTGAAATTACGATCCCAGAGATAACTACAGACTCGCCAGAAAAAGAAAAAGCACCAATAAAACCCTCCGAATTGAACATGTGTAAATAGTTTGTCACTTACTTGAGACTAGCAATTTGTCGTTACTCAACTTTTTATTCCTTAGTTGAGTTAAATAGTCTCCAATCTAATTTTACTCTTGTAATGTAGAATATTTAAATTAAGGCGAGAAGATTTTTCATATCCTTACCTTAATTTAATTTCTTCTTTACGTTTTCTTTTCTAATCTACTGTGACAGGTTATACTAGCTGTCATTTTATTTACTTAATTAGCTGCAGAAAAGTAAATGGTAAACCAGCTATGTTCTCAGCCACATTTGGTGCTTTGCCTCCTTTCTCTACTTTTTCATAATATTTATGGTAAGCCTCACAAATTGTTAGTGAAGTTGAAACAAATTGACATGGCTACAATGGGTGCCTAGCTAGGTTGATGCCTGGAACGTGGAAATCTAAAAGCAAATTGCTGGATGCGTGGTCAGTAAACATAGGACCTTCAGTACTTCGTGACAAATTAAGATTAATTGGAAAGCCAAAATATACTATCAAAATAAAAGGATAAAAAATAAAGGGTAAAAGGGGTCCCCTATGAACGTATGGAGTTTAGCCCCAAAAGACAAGATTACGGAATAATTGTTCAAAGTATTATATTTGTGAAATTACTTTTGTATAATAACATCTTACAATTTTTTTATAACAATGAAAGATATATGAAGAGAAGACAAAGAAGTGTGTGATAAAACAAATGATGTAATTGAAAAGAAAAAAGAAAAAAAAAGTGTTGCTAAAAATTGTAAAAAAATTATATAAATAATATAACTCATTTATTTTGAGTTTAATTGATATACAAGATAAATTAGTTGGCTTAAAATAATTTTATGATGATGTTTAGTAATATTTGACACGTAATTATTTTCTAATAATTTATCTAAAAATAAATAATAATATATTGAAATTTATTAATTACATTACGATTAAACTCTTTCATTACAACAATTAAAAAGAATGATGTTTGGCTAAATTGATTATCACGAAATGACAATTTTACTTCCATAAGTTTGATTAATTAAAATTTATGTCAAATCAAGTATCCAATATTCGAAACTAATTAAGGCAATATTTAAAGAAAAAATCAAGTTAAACCGAACCAGAATGAAAAGAATAAGTCATGAACCGTGAAAGTTAGTGTTTGAATATTATTCCGTATACACAACGTGAGTTGAATCAGAAGCAACAATTGTTGCATCTCACGCGTCATCAAACTTTTCGTAAATGCTAAATTTTATTATTCTGACTATATTGTATGATGTAATATTATTCTGATCATAATGTATATTAAATTTAGATAATTTAAGCACTAAAATATATAATAAAATAATTAAAATTTTAATTATATTTTAAATAGTATATTATACATAAAAATAAAGTCATACCATAAAACATAAATTTGGTTTTAAAAGCTAAAATATTATTTTGGTCGTTTATATATATATATTTTTTTACCAATTTTTGTGTTGGTCTTTTATTTTTTAGAATTTTTATTTTTATTTTTTTAATTTTAAAAAGGAACTAATTTAGTCTTTCTATTAGTTTGAAACCTTTAATTTTTAGTTTTAAAAGATAACGGGGTTTAAAAACCCCTCTCGCTTTAATTATTTTTTTATAATGAATATTAAATTTAGATAATTTGAGCATTAAAAAATATAATTAATAATAAAAATTTAATTATATTTTAAATAAATATGTTATATATTAAAGTAAAGTTATACAATAAAATATAAACTTGTTTCTAAAGGCTAAAATATTCTTTTACCAATTATTGTTTTAGTATTTTATTTTCTAATTTTTGTTTTAGTCCTTTAAATTTAAAAAAAAAACTAATTTGATCTTTTTATTAGTTTGAAACTAACA
>JAMLFT010005996.1:0-16725 GCA_026544285.1 Pachyrhizus erosus
AGGAATAAATATTATAATCTAGATAAATTAATAGTAATAGGATACTAAAGATTTTTCAGAATAATTAAAAGAAAAGTTAGAATTTCAAGTAATAATAATTTGAGAACTTATGAATAGAGAAATATAATTTTATAATTAAAATTATTAATTATTAATAATAAAACTAAATAAAATAAAATTTATTTTGATACAAAATTTATAAAAATAAACAAAAGAGATTAAAAGAGGAATTTTAGAAAATTTTAGAAGCAAAAATAAATAAGTTAGAAAAATAAAACCAAAAAAATAAAATAAGAAAAAGATAAGAAAAAGAGAGAAGAAAACAAAAATTTAAAAAGGAAGGAAGGAGGATTCGAGCTTAAGACGTGGAGGAAGAGAGAGAAGGAACGCTCCGTTTTGGCATCTGAGCTATCCCACATGGGCAACATATCTTACAATTAATTAGTAAAAATAGAGTTAGTAAATAAATGACTTTAAAAACAAAATAAGCGCGGAGTGGACAAAAGGGGGATGGCTGGGATTCGAACCCGCCCTCTTAGGTACATTAGGAGAGTTAGGAGAGGAGAGTGACCATTGAGACTGCTAGGCCTATCGCTGATATTTTAAGAAACAGTTTTGTTCTTTCCTCACGATCGTTGTCTTCTTCAACGCACACCGCCATTGAAGCTCCTTCCACAAGCTTCCAAGTTTCTACAAGTCGCCACCTAGGCTAGTCAAGGCCTCAACCATGAGTCAACAAGGCTATCCCAGCCTATAAGGAATAAAATAAGCCACTTTGGGTAGTCGAAGAGGCTATAAAAAGCCATGAATCCAAGCTCCATAAACACCATTGAAGCAAGCTTTTCTTCTTTTGTAAAATCCTCTAAACTTCACCAAATTACTCCAAATCAGTCCCAAATGCTTCGTAGTACGCCCAGAAACTCGTTGGTGTAGAGAAATCCAAGAAATACGCAAAGGAGCATAAATCCGCAGAGGAACACAAAGCCTCCATTGAAGAAAATCAAACGTTCAAATTAAGGTAGAAGGGATCTTCTTTTCTTCTTAAATTGGTTACAAAAATGTTCTATATTAATTCAATTAGGATTCTTGACAATTTGAAGTCCTAAAATGCCATGATTTTCTAGAATACAAAATTTGAGTTCATATTTTCAACTTCGTAAAATTTGGTTCAGTTAGCTTATCTTGGGCATGATTCGTTCAATTGAAAGATGGATTTTGATCAAAGTTAGTTATTGAACAGTTTTAGGCAGTTTATTTGTTAAAAAATGAAAGAAATCAAAACCCCCAAATTTGAATTGCTCTGATTCGAAAATTTGGCTAGAGGTTAAAGATGATGAAAAATTACCAAAATAACCTCATTCTATTTTATTTGATTTTGAGCCATTCTTACCTCTTCAAGCTGTGAGAATTTATTAGAATATAGTCCTAAGTATAAGTAACTGAATGATAGTTTTTTTTCAAAAAAATTTAATAAAAAATAAATTATTTTTGAGAAATTCCAAAAAGACCCCTAATTAAAGAAAATAAAAATTAAAACCTATTCTGGTCAGAAATTTTGGGAAAGGTGTTAGGTAATCATTACAAGCTTACCAATAGACTAAAAACCACTTTTGAAATTTTAAGAATCCTTGAAAATAAAATGATATTTTTAAAATGACCATTTTACCCCTAGGTTATAAAACTAATTAATTTTATTATTCTAGGCCATTTAAATTGATAGAAAACAACCTAAGTACGTTGAGACATAAAATAGAATCTATCACAAAATTTTAGGGGTAAGAGTCTACATAAAAAATTTGAAAGGTAAATTTGACAAAATGACCAAAATATCCCTATTATTTAAAATAGGAATTTTAGCATTTTTGGAACATTTTAATTTCAGGAAATAGAGTATAAATTCTCTTTGCTACTATTAGGATCTATATAAAATTTTACAGTTAAAAAGGATGAGAAAAGTTTCCAAGAACACAAATTTTTCATAAATGACCATAATGCCCTTATGATACAAATTTGAATTTTTATGTTATATAAAGACTATTTGAGTTAAAATAACTATATTTATGATGATTAGGAAATTATAAAATGTGTTTAGAGTGAGAAAAGGAAAGGAAACACTACTAACACATTTTTATAGAAAAATGACCAAAATGCCCTTGGATTTAAAAATCATGATTTACGTAATAATCTTTCCCTATAACCCTAAGAATGATCAGGGAAGCCCTTAAAAACTATGTATCTAATAACCTTACCCATCTAGAAATTATATTTAGGAACAAAGGCCCATAAATGAAGTATTGCCAGTAAAAAATGACCATTTTGCCCTTGGAACAAAAAAATTATAACCAATCTAATTTAAGATCAGATTTTTGTCCTTAGAATTAGTAGGAAACTTAAAATTTGTATTCTTAAGCTAAGATTTTATTTTTGATATAACATTTCTTAAATAGTTTGATCTATCTGAATAAATGACAAAAATACCCCTGATTTGTAAATATTCATAAAAACTTAAGAACCATATGATGTATAAATCTTAGTGGGAGAAGATTTAGTGTTTGAAACCTCACTTAAATGGAGAATGTAATCAACAAGTCTCTCTAAAATGAAAGATCCCCCACAATGTAAATAGACCAGGAAAGAGCCAATAATGGTGAATTAGTAAATGGTCAAACAAAGGATAAAAAGCGAGAATTTTCCAAACTACAGAAATTCTCGGGATCTGGTACTATGAGACTTGATTGATGGAAGTAAAGGTGAAATAATAAAAGACATAATACGAGTGAGATCAAAGAATAGAGAAATATAATAGGTTGACTATATAAGGTACTTGAGGAATGTATGCAGGTTGTGGAAGTCCTTGGGAGTGTATAGGTACCAAGTTTGTGAACTGCCTAGATTAAGGAGTCACAAAACTGGCTTGGAAATCCCGACAAAGTAGAGCATTTCTAAGATCAATAAAGAGTATCTCAACTCTGTACAAAACACAAGATATATACTCCTGATCGTCACCCAAATAAATTGCAACTTATGGATTGAATGTTACATTTCGCATAAGTCCTCGGGAGTAAGTAGTAAATGGCAGCGAGGGATGCCAAACACTAAAATTAATCCATAGGACATGATACGGTTAGATTAAAAGTATACGATTACAGGTACGCCAATATAATATGTTTATTTAAAAAGAATTGGAGATTCACTCCTACAACTAACATTTCAGGAAAGGATATCTGAAGAATTTCGTCCTTTATTCCACGTGTCCATTACCCCGCTTTGTGGACGATGGACTAGGGACTCACTATATCAGTTAGACATTTACACAGGATATGTTCATTTTACTTTCTTTCCAACAGAACCTTTTGCCCTTACAACTTTAGGACAAATAGATCTTCTAATAATTCTAACTCAAGTGGAACCTCTATGTGTCTTAGAACCACCTCCTGGGTTTCCTTCATACCCTAGAAGGAGACAACCAAGCAACTCTTCCTCTTCTTACAATAGAACTAGAGTTGTTAGGCTTGGTCTTAGGGCAGAATCATCTGAGGAGGAAGATCCGTCAAAAAATCCTGGAGATGAATTTTAAATTAATCTTTTATGATGTAATAGTAGTGTAGCATTTGTGTGAACTTATGACAATTAGTGAATGAAAGTATCTTTAGCTTAATTGTGTGTGTATTTATATAGTAAAAATTTAGGTTGTTACAGAAAACATTATGCAAGTTGGTCAGTGAAGATGGTAAAGCTATTTGGTAAGCAACTAGACCAACTCTTTTTAAGATTTGGTAGGGTCCTATAAATTTGGGTATTAGCTTTCTAGATTTTAGGGTTCTACCTACACCAGTTATCGAATTTACTTTTAGGAACATGTGTTCTCCTTCCTGAAATTCTAAAGGCTTTCTTCTCTTGTCGTAATAACTCTTTTGTCGATCTTGAGTAGCCTTAAGCCTATCCTAAATAGGTTTCACTTTTTTTGTGGTCTGTTGTAGTATTTTAGGTCCAAGCAATAATGAATCTTTTGTCTCGAACCAACACAAAGGAGTTTTACATTTTCTTCTATATAATGCCTCATATGAAGTCATTCCTATGCTTGCGTGATGACTATTATTGTAGGCGAACTCTACCAATGGTAAGAATTTATTCCAACTTGCTATTTGTTCAATCACACAAGTTCTCAATAGATCTTCCAGTGATTGTATAGTTCTCTCTGTCTGTCCATCAGTCTGAGGGTGATAAGCATAATTGAGTTTTAACTTGGTTCCCAGTGCTTCTTGCAAGCTTTGCCAAAACCTTGAAGTGAATCGGGGATCTCTATTTGACACTATACTTAAGAGAACTCCATGTAGTCTGACTATTTCTTTCAAGTAAATCTGAGTCAATTTGTCAAGGAAATATCATATATTTATGGGTAAGAAATGTGCATTCTTGGTCAATCAATCCACAATTACCCATATAGCATCGTGTCTAGTGATAGTTCTAGGTAATCTGGTTACAAATCCATGGAAATACTGTCTCATTTCCATTTAGGGATTTTGAGTGGTTGAAGGTACCTGGAAGGTTTATGATGTTCTACCTTATCCTTTTGACAAGTTAAACAGGCAACAATGAATCTTGTCACGTCCCTCTTCATTTATTGCCACCAAAAACTTTTCTTCACATCCGGATACATTTTTGTTCTTCCAAGGTGGAAGCTAAGTTGACTTTTGTGTGCCTCTTCTAGAATCGTCCTTCTCATTTCCTCGTTATTTGAAATAAAAATGCTTTCGTTCATCCGGATTACACCATTCAGATTATACCTATACTCGCGTGGAAACTGTTGTTGTAAGTGAACTCAACTAAATGAAAGAATTCATTCCAACTTTCTTTTTGTTCCAAGACACATGCTCTCAACAAATCCTCCAATGATTGAATTGCACTCTCCATCTGTCCATCAGTTTGTGGATTATATGTTGAACTAAGTCTTAACCTAATTCCCAAAGCTTCTTGTAGACTACCCTAGTATCTAGAGGTGAAACGGGGATCTCTATCGAAGACTATGCTTGAAGGAACTCCATGCAGTCAGACAATCTCCTTAAGGTACAATTGAGTTAGTTTCTCCAATGAATAACATATGTTGACGGGTAAGAAATAAGCTGATTTGGTCAATCGATCCACAATTACCCAGATGCCATCGTGTCCGATGTTGTTCTTGGAAATTCTATTACAAAATCCATTGAAATGTTATCCCATTTCCATTTTGGAATGTTCAATGGTTGCAATTGTTCGGATGGCTTGTGATGCTCAACTTTTGCTTTTTGGCACATCAAACATGTTGCTACAAATCTTGCTACGTCTCTCTTAAGCCCTTACCACCATAAATTTTTCTTCAAGTCTTGATACATTTTGGTTGTTCTAGGGTGAAAGCTAAGTTTGCTCTTGTGAGCTTCTTTTAATATCATCCTCCTCATTTCTTTATTATGAGGAATGCATATCATTCCATTTACTCTTATCACTCCATCTGCTCCTTGTTGGAACCCTATCCCTTTGCCTTCTCCTACAAGGTTTAGTCTTTCTTGAAGAAATAGAACCCCTTGTTGTTCCTTTTTGACTTGTTCCGTAAATATGGTAGCAATCTTCAATGTTCCCGAGTATAGGCTTTTGGGTTGTACTTCCATTGCTAAGTTCAAGTTTCTAAAGTCTTCAATTAATTACATCTCCTTTGCCATAATTGCTGACATGTGTAATGATTTCTTGCTTAGTGCATTCAAAAAGTATTTCCCCATAATGGCCATAAACAGTTGCTCCAGGGGTCTCCAACTAAGGGTTAGCCGATCTTGTTCATGGATTAACGAAAATGTGCAAAAGCTCTATTTGCCTCTGCCATTCTATGCATCAACTACTACATTTGCTTTGTTTGACAAAGTACATTACCAGATATTCATAGTGTCTATAACAGGTACAGAATGTTGTCTTTCGGATACCTTCCTTCTTCACTCTAATCTGATGGTATCTTGACAGTCGGTCGATCTTGGAAAATACCTTTGCTCCTTTCAACTAATCCATAAGATTTTAGCTTTTGGGAAATAGGTACTTGTTCTTCATGGTCGCTTGTTTAGCTAACGGTAATCTATGCACAAGCACATACTTTCGTCCTTCTTCTTAACTAACAACACAGGCGTGGTGAAACACTTGGTCTTATGAAGTTATTATATAGCAACTCTTCAAATTGACTCTTTACCTTAACTAGCTCTTTTGGGGACATCCTATATGGTGTTATAGAGATCGTACTACATACAAGAATGAGATCTATGGAAAACTCTACTTCTTTCTCAGGTGGCAACTCCGTCACATCATCAAGGAAGACTTCCAGGAATTCTCGTACCACCAGAAAACTACAAACGTCCAAGTCTACCTCTATTTTTGTAGAAAATAGAATCATGTAGATTTGAAAGTTTATTTCCACATCACTTTTGGTCTTAGTAAAATTAAAACTCGAAGACTTAATGGCATTTTTGGTAGTGGTTCCAAAGATTAGGGTTTTGCAGTGACAATTTAGGACGAAATGGTTTGAAGATAACTAGTCCATCCCCAAAACTATATCCAGGTTAGATAAGGGAATGCAAATCAAGTTGATCAAAAGCTTCGGCCTTATATCGATACAAGACAATTAAACAAGCTAGGTTACTAATTACAAGCTTATTAGTAGGTTTACTCATAGATAATTCATTTGATAATGAAGTTATAGGCATTGATAAACACTTAGCATAATCATATGACATAAAAGAGTGAGTTGCGCTTGAATCATATAACACATCTAAGAATTTACCACTTATGATGCATTTACCTCGAATGAGATCATGGATAAAATGGCTTCAGACTTGCTAAAAGTGAACACCTTCTCGGTCACACGAGATCTTCTTGACTGTTGATTTGTGGTGCTTCTAATGGTCTTCCCTATACTGGTAGCTTCCTTCTTGAGTGCCCAACAATCCCTTGCAATGTATCGTATCTTGCCATAGTTATGACAGGTGATTGTCTTCTATGGGAAGTCTCTTAAATAGTGTGTCTTATCACATCGGTAACATCTGATAGGAATGTTGACTTTAGGGCTAGGTGTTGTTGACATAAAGCTTCCAATGGATTGGCTTCTCTAGCTTGACCTTCCACTATGCTGGCGTGGTTTCTAATAGGACTTTTGTTAATGGCTGAAAGCCTTCTAAGGTTGTCTCTATAGGCCTCCAAACCTCCATTAGGCTTGCCTCGCTCGAGTGTCTTCCTCATAAATCCGACATTCACTCACTAGGGTAGGAAAACCCATGATTTGTAGGTAGCCTACAACTTGTTTAATCTCTAGTCGTAGTCCAATCTTGAACTAAGAGCAGATCATTTGCTCATCCTCTATCCTAAAGTATGGCCAAAATTTTAGTAGCTCATCACATTTGCCCACATACTCTCCCACTATCATATTCCCTTGCTTTAATTTCAAGAACTTTCTAGCTTTGCGTCAGTAGAAGTTAGCAGGAAAACATTTGTTGAGGAACTTCTATTTAAATGCTTCCCGTGGAATGACGTCTCCTATCTTGGGTAGGGTGGGTTTGGTGATGTGCCACTAAAAATCTTCTCTATTTCAGATAACTAATTTTGGGCTCCCTCTATAACGCACCTTTTTATTTATTTTAATTCAAGAAAATCTTTATAATTATTTTATTTCGGATAAATTTTTAAAACTTAATTTGCCAGGGGTTAGAATTTAAAAGAACATGTTTATTACCGTTATATTCGAGTTTAGATATTAATTATAAAATTCCTTTTAACAAGACAAGATCCGATGAAAATATAAATATTACATTCTCCCAAAAAGAAGCTAACCAGTACATCATACAAAAGTAAAAGTCTAAGATCGTCAAAACATTTATTTTTCTTCAAATATTCCTAGCCAGAACACTACGAAGGATCTTCTTCTTCTAAGGATTCCTCTCCTCTGCCTTGACCATTTGTTGGAACCAAGCCCATAAATGAGTCTTGGCGTGGAGGGGTTTGAGTGCATCGTTAAACTATAGGAAAATCTGGAGGAACTCCCGTGTATTTAGGTGTTGGGGTCTGGGATTGGGATATAAATGTGATGAAATTGTCATGGAACTATAATGTTAGGAGGTTTAAATATGAATCTAACATAGCCCATGAACATGTCATCTCCATTAGTCAAGTCATAAGTCCATTGACCCTCTAGGGGTATTATCGTCAAGTGGAATAGGGGTTGGAACTCATCCACCATCTATATCTAAAATGTAGGGGTTATAGGAGTGAGTCATCTATCCTTAAGCAAACACATACAAGTATATATCATTTCTAGCTATCGTAGATTCTCATCTCACCGTAACATGCCTAATTAGGGATTCTATTCATTTTAAGACCCTTCGTAGCCTCAAATACTACTAACTCCAAGAGGACTTACACGAGCGTGTCAATAATAATCTAAGTTTTTATTTTGGGTTAACGCTCGAGAGTACATATCTTACCTGGTACTGGGTCCAAGATACTCTCAACTAAATCTTCGTAATGCTCTGCTTTGTTTTGGACGCCAAGCTGGTTTCGTGACACCCTCTTCACTTTGAGCGGTTCACAACTTGGAACCTTGTTTACCCCCAAGGACTCACTAGAGCCTGCGTACATTCTTTAGATACCTTCTGTGGTCAATCCATGCAGTCTCCATTCTTATTTCTTACATGTTAGGGATTCTAACCCATTTTGCTCTCCCCTTCTTCAGTCATCAACCTTTCTCGATACTAAATTTCATTTCATCAACATAGCCTTGCTACATCTCTATTTCATTCTCACTTTCAAATATCCAACCCCAATTTCATTCAATTTTTATCTAGGTAAATTTCCAATTCATCGTCTATCCTAGGATTGTTTATAACATTTGATTATCAATTTTGATACAGTAATAACAACATACAATTTCTCTACTTTTAGTAGAGGAGATAAATCATCAACATATAATATAGGAATATTCAATTCAAAACTAAACAAAATTCCAAACAATATATCACAATCGCAATTCAAGATAATAAAAAAATGGTACAATGATCTTTTTCAGTAATCTTTTACTGTTATTTATTTATTTATTTTCTCATCTCATATTTCTTCATATTCATATCTTATTCTACCCTATCTAAGTAATTACTGTTAGAATTTAACTAAGACAATTATTCATATGTTAAGATAATGCAAGGGCAAAGTCATCCCTTTCAAAAACTATTATTCTTATCTCCTTTACTACTTTTGTTTTCTTCATCTTTTTCCTTCATAACTTTTTATTTTTCTATTCATTCTTCTAGTTTCAGTTTAATAAATCAAAAATTAAAATTTTATGTACTATTTAAGAAAAGATTTCAACTTATAATTTGCTTTTAAATGCCACTTAGTTAAATTATTAAAGAAGGAAAGGTACAACTTCCTTTGAAAAAGTATACAACTGTCTTTGATAAAGTATAAACTCCCTTAGAAAAAGTATGCAACTATCTTTGAAAAAGTATACAACTTCCTTAGAAAAAAGTATACAGCTGTCTTTGAAAAAGTATACAACTTCCTTAGAAAAAGTATAGAACTATCTTTGAAAAAGTATATAACTTCCTTAGAACTACCATTGAAAAAGTATACAACTTCTGTAGAAAAAATATACAACTATTTTTAAAAAAGTATACAACTTCCTTTAAAAAAAGTATACAACTATCTTTGAACAAAGGAAGATGTTGTACGAGCAACCCAATTTCGAATTTAGCAAATTAATCATGGTTTTCAATATAACTTGATTCGAAACAATAGATAAAACACCTAGGAATTGATATCTAGAAAGAAAGAGGAAGAACAAAGGCCCCTCCTAACTCTATTATATTTTTCGATGGTGAGTCCCCTAAGCTTCGACAATGTTGCTCTTTTTTTATTCTTCCCTCCTTTTGCAAAATTAAATGGACCGAAACAGAGCTGGGTTCAAACCAAAATTCTCTGTGAAGGAAAATGGAAAAAAAGAATACGAATTCATGGGAAAATCATTCAAATTGTTTTCTATTTTCTTCCCCCTTTTCACCCATGGTCCTTCGATATATACAGAGCATTAAGCGAGATTTTTAGTTTATAAACTCGCGAGTGATGGGCAACAGCGTCTGTGTAAGTTGTAGGGCAACAGGGCTATGGTAGGCGGCTTGGAGCTCAAGGGAGGAAGGTGGTTTATAGAAGGACAACTTGAGGGAGAAGACGTGTTGTAGGGCATGGGGAAGAGTGACGTGATCGCTTCTGATTTACTGGAGGAAGTTTCATAATATTATATAGAATAAAAGGTGCATTTTAAGCACCGAAAGCATCTTGGTCCAATGGTTAAGACACTAGACCCTTATGCTAGGTCCTAGTCTTGAACCCTCGTTGTGCCATTTTTTTTCATTTTTCACCTTTTAATCTTCCCTTTTTTTTAATATTATTATTTAAATATTCAGCACCTTTTCCAATGTCACGAGCTCCTTAGCTTAAATTGCAGCGCTTCCTTCCATCTTTCTCAAGGGCCTAGTTTCAAACCAGTCCTTTCCATCTTCTCATTTTTCTTTCTTTTTCATATATTATTATTTTATTTTATTTTTTCTTTTAAATTTTTATAATTATTATTTTTTATTTCTGATTTTTCCTAAAACTCCTATAAATTAGTTTATATTCTGCTCTCATGTTCCTATATTTTCTTTCACCAAATCATTTATTTATTTTAATAAATCTATTCATTTCAATTATTTAGATATTTATATATTTATATCAAAATAATAATTCATTTCTTATTTCTAAATTCAGTTTTAGATTTTTATTTTCTTAGTTTTGTTCCCTTTTTCTTTTTCTTCTATTTCATTTAAAATTTCTAATTCTATTTTCTATCTCAAAATTAAAATATTCTTATTTATTTATATTTATATTTGTTATTTTTGATTTATTTAAACGATTTTACTTAATAATCTTTCATCTTAATTTATAATTTCTTCTCTTCGTCTCATCTCTTGATTAATATTTCACTCAAGTTAAATACTCTAAATTTTAACTAAACTAAACTAAAACATTTTAATAATAAAAGTAAATTTCTAACTAAAACTTATTTTCCTAAAATATAATTTGATTATATTAAAAACATGTTACACCCTCTAGGTCAAAAGAGCTGCTAAATCTTAGAGGATCATTCCTCCTAAAAGTCATCAAACCGCGATATCCTGTTTGTTCTTCCTCTCGATCATGTACCATCCTTTCTAGAACTTGAGTCATCCATTCCAAAAGTCTTTGTGTATTGTTGTTGACCAGTCTTCCAGCCATTGATACTTCAAATACAATAGGTAACCCACATTCATTGTTTTTCAGAGTAAATTCTTGGTCGCTTATGCTTTTCCTAGTAAGGCGCACACATTCCTAGCAAACAATTTTTACCCAACAAAGTCGTCTATTACGTATAGAGTTAGGTTCACACAAGTTGTTCACATGATTATCATCTATAATTAACATCCCATCACACAATCTATCATATAATACTTCTCAATAGTGTAAGATTCAAACAATGTCAAACAGTACATACATGATTAAGTCCATACCACAGGCTTGTTAGGACAAACTACTCTAATACCAACTAATTACAACTCCTTTTTTATCATTTTAAACCAATTTCAAAAATATCATAATTAACCCAACACCTTAATTAATTTTTAATTATACCTCACTGAATTTTTCTTAACTTGAAAGCG
The DNA here is from genome assembly GCA_026544285.1 of Pachyrhizus erosus. Classification (NCBI taxonomy): domain Eukaryota; kingdom Viridiplantae; phylum Streptophyta; class Magnoliopsida; order Fabales; family Fabaceae; genus Pachyrhizus; species Pachyrhizus erosus. The sequence continues at coordinate 11,736 of JAMLFT010005996.1, forward strand.
CAAAATAATTTTTTGCCATTACATTTTTCAAATGAAAAATTCGAAATATTTGGGGAAATTTTTTCGATTATCTTCCATAATTCATATAAAATAAAGTTTGAGATAAATACAATTTTACCTGTAATAATAGCGTACTTTACAAACTAATAATAATAAACATTTATCCCTTGAGTGAAAATTGAATAAACTAACACATTAAGCATGTGAGTTTAAATATCCAAATAATACAAAGTTATCCAAGTTATAGGTCATCATTTTCATACTAGTAAGTTCCTTCATAACAATTACATCCATGAATTGTAAATACACAAAATAACGTGTATCAAATCACAAAACATTTCCATAAAGTCTTCAAGATCCCAAATATCACTCAGTGGATATTCGCCATCTTCTCTCCGGTCAGAAGTCATCTCTAACCATGAGAACCCGCTCCCATCGCACTATAAGAGTTGCATCTGATGTCTACAAGTAAACAGGTTGGTTTCCACTATCAACATCTGAAAATGGGGGGTTGTAGGAGTGAGTCATTCATCCTTAAGCACAAACAAACATGAAATCACATAAAGTAAAATATATTTATCATCACATACTCTTTCCTCACCACATCGCACCTATTGGGATACTTTACTAGTTGCATTTTTAGGGCCACTCGATGCCTCTAAAATCTTCTATCTCCAAGAGGACTTACACGTAACGTGTGATTTAATCCAAGATTTTCTTTTTAGGTGACGATCGGGAGTAAACACCCTCTCTAGTGCATCGAATCAATATACTCTTAAACAAATCACGGTAATGCTCCACTTTGTCGGGGATGTTAAGCTAGTTATGCGAATCCTTCTTATCTCAAAGCTATCACAACTAGGCATCTTATACTACCCTCAAGAACTCGCCGAGAGCCTACCGACATTTCCCAGATACCTATTATAGTCAACCTATACAAAAATCCAGTCTCAATTCTCACACGTGATCTTGTCATATCATTTCGTCAACTACCTCCTCCATTTCCTACGACTAAGTCTCCATTTCAGGTATTGATGCAACACGAGTAATTAGATGTGGTTTTATTCTTACAATTCGTTAATCGGTCAATTCTTAAGAAGTCTCTTTACAAAATCAACCTCTTACCCTTTTAAAGTTCAACTTCTCTGATAAAAGAAAAACACATGGGAATCATCATCTAGGTCAGAACTCGTCGCCATCAATATTCTTGCACACATTTCTATTCCATTCTTCCTATTAAAAATCTATCTCTCAGAGACATTCAACCATGTTCTTTCATCAAAACATGTCTTAAACATATAATTTTTTCTCTTCTAATAATAGAGGTAGGACCTTTAGTCCTAACAATTTCAAATTTCAATACGATGCCTTAACAATAGCAATAATAACAATAATTAAAAAGAACCATGTATTCAGCAAAGGAATATCAGTAACTAGATAAAAGAATTCGTGCAGATAAGGAAAAGTTTATTTATTCACTAACATCAATATTTTTCCTATTTGTCAAAATTATTTATTATTAACGTCATTACTATTATCGTGTCATACCCACTATTTGAGTTAACAATCATCAAGTTTATAAGATCTCATTTTCTATTTATTTATTATTTATTTAATCATTTAAAAGTTATTATTAAATTATTTAGCTTATGTTTTTATAAAGTTGATGAGACCACTATTTTTGCTAGACCCTAACTCTATCTTATACGTACTTAGCTCACTTCTAATGATCATCAAAACCAACTCATAACATAATTTATTCTAGTCCTTATATTGATTAATATTAAGTTAGAACTAGTCAATTTCAATTTATTTAATAATACTCATATATGCATATTTTTATAGTTATAAATTAACTTAGGTGACCTTTCGATTCACACAAATCGATTCTAAGGTATCTATTATCATTAATGACAAGACTTAAAGTAAAATATTACTGATATTTTGCATCAACCAGTTACAATGCTAATCGTTCATAGTTGGTTATGCGGTTATGTTTTCTTTACATAAGTATCTTTTTATTAAATTCAGATAATTATCTATCCTATTTCTTTTATAATTATTCATATTATTTTTGCTATTGTTCTCCCTCTCCCTATTTCTTTCTCTCTCTTCCTCTCTCTCTCTCGCTCTTAGTCCCTTTCTCTATGTATGCCTTCTCCTTTCTCCTTTCTCCCTTCTCCCCGCTTTTCCTATTCTTCTTTTCTCCTTCAACAAAAAAAAAAATTTTTGACTATCCCAGAAGTTGTAACCCCTCAACAGTATTACTCAAAGATTCAAAATCAAACCTTAATTAATATAAAGTCATCTCAATTCAGAAGAAGGATTCCAATTCGAGACTCAAATTTACCATTGAAATCGAGCTCATTAGCCACTAGTAGTAGAGTTTCAAAGTTACTAGAAATTTTATCAAGAAAAATGTAAATGCAAAGGTAAATCCAAACACAACAATTCAATTTTTTACAAGCCAAATAAAAATAATCACGAATAGACGATGGCTCCTCCTACCTGAGATTATTTCTAGTGGCTCCTATGATCTCTAGTGAAAGGTGGTTGTGGTAGTGTCTAGTCCTCTGCCCGTTGCTACCTTAGCGGCTTGAGAACCCAATTTGTGGCATACAACAGACTTTTTGTTTGATGCTTCGAAGGAGAAGCAAGGCATTCACATGAGGAAGATGGAGTCGCGAAGTTATGAGCAAGCCTACAGCTCCTATGTCGAAGGTAGTCCCTACAAAATAGAGGGCTCGAGGAGAAAAAAAGGAGGAAGTTGCAGGCAATTGGCAAAGAATGACATGGCTCGTTCTAGTTCATTCATTTCGCGTAAGCAAGGTTTAGATAAAAGATTAGTGGTAAGTTATCACCGAATGCACTCTGCCTCAAGGGTTAAAACATTGAACCCAGAGTGTTAGGTCCCTCCCTTCAAGCCTTCCCCAAGGCGCTTTTCCTTTTCGCTTGATTTTATATCTTACTTTAACTAATATTAGTATATATATTTATTATCAGCACCTTTCCTTAACACCAATGGGCTCATTATAACATCCCAAATTTTGCAAAATAATGATAATATATTTCTGGAACTTATCTCCTATCTATCTATGATTTAAAATTATTTAGTAATCTAATTCTTAAAAAAAGAAAATATTAACTAATGTATATTGTTTAGGAAAGGAAGAAAGAAGACAAAAATTTTAATTAGTAGAAATTTAAGGAGGGAAAAATATAAATTTGTAGAAGTTTAATCATAAAAGAAATCAGGAAAAGAATAAAAATAGAAAGAATCGAAATTAGAATCATAAAAGAATTTTTAGAAGTTAAAACTAAATTTTTAGAATTAAATACATAAGTAAATAATTATTGTTAGACAAAATTAATTAATTAACTTTATTAAGATTTCATAAAAAGAAAATTCAATTTAGTAGAAGAAAATATAAAATGAATTATAGGAATTTTTAGAATTTTAAAAAAATAAAATAGAATTTAAAAATAATTAAAAATAGAAAGTATAAAAATTAATTAAAATACAAAAGAAAAAGGGGGAAAAAAGAAGGAAAAAGGAATGAGGAAAAGAAAAGGGGCAGACCAAGGGTCGAACCCGTGTCTTGGGCAAAAGGAAAGAGAAGAGAGAGCAAACTAACCAACTGAGCTATTAAATGCAACAATAATTATATAAGTGATAAAAAGGTGCTAGAATAAAAAATGAAAACGAAGACGCCCAAGGAGGGCTCAAATATGGGACGTGGTAGTTTTGAGCTCAACGTCTTAACTGCTGAGCCAGAGTGCGTTTGGTGATAACCAAACGCGTTTAATAATATTTATATTATCATTAATTTTGCAACTCCGCCAGTGAATAGGAACGTGCCACGTATGCAGACCCATGCCATGCACCTTCGTCTTCCTCTAGCAGAAGATTGTGTCGCCGCCATGCCTCAAGCTTCTATTTTCTACAGAGTTGCACTGCCACTGCCCTGCCTGTACCAGGGGTGATCGCCCATCCCCTGCACAAACTTAAGCATGAAGAAAAGGGAGAGATATAGGTGTATATAAGTCAAACAAAGTAGGAAAAGTGGGAAAAAAAATTGCGACGTTCTCCTTCAAAATTCTCTTGAACCTTTTGCTTTTAAAGTATCCCACCCATCCAGGCAGTTTTGGGTTCATGCAAGGAGCATTTTGTTCAAAGGAATTGCATAATTTCTGTAATGACTAAATTTTCATACGCATTTTATTAAAATTTAAAACTCGTTCAGAACAACAAGGACATATTTAACTATTACAAACCGAATTTAAACTTTGGTCTTACATCATAAACCAAAAGCATAACATAGAGTATTAAACATTACATTAAACTACAAGGAAAAAAAATAACATAAATCCTAAGGATTGTCTGCGGGATCTTCCGAGGGATCTTCCTCCATAGAATCTTCTCCACTAGGTGTAGGCCTGGTATTCCTAAACCTGGCATGACCGGTAGGAGAATTACGAGGACGTCTCCTTCTAGGTCGAGATGGAAAACCCGGAGGAGGTGACACCGAAGCTCTCGGAGGTTCCACTTGGGTAAGAATGATCGAAAGATCAATCTGTCCATAGGAAACTGGAGAAAGGGGTATTGCATGGAAGAAAGTAAAACGTACATAACCTGTGTACGTATACAACTGATAAAGGGGGTCCCTTGTCCAACTTCCGCACAACAGGGTGACGGATAGGTGGAAAAGAGGATAGAACTCATCCGACATCTTTCCCTAAAATGGTTAGTGTAGGAGTGAATCTTTGATTCTTAATTTATAGATAGAATAGGGAATAGACATACATGTTTAAGGTACAACAAGAATTCGTTAAAGAGATATATTCACTCATTATGTCTTAGATTAAATATTTATTACTATAGGGATCCCTTGCTGCCTCTTTCTCACCTTTATGCCGGAGGACTTATGCAAACCTAATAAATCCATAGTTGCAATATTTTTGGGTGACAGTCAGGAGTACATATCTCAAG
>JAMLFT010005997.1:0-12363 GCA_026544285.1 Pachyrhizus erosus
CTTGAGCTAGATATTTTCGCTCAAGCGAAAGGTACATAAAATTGAGAAAGGGATATCTCGCTCAAGCGAGATTCTCTGCTGGGAATTATGCTCTCTGGATCATTTTCACTCAAGCGAGATATTTTCGCTTAAGCTAAAATCCTTGGGCGAGAAGATGTCGCCTGGGCGAATTTTGCTGCAGATCTTCTGGGTCATTCTCGCTCAAGCGATAATGGTTCGCTTGAGCGAGATTCCTCTTAATTTCTTCCTCCTCAGCTCCCTGAAATTCAAATAAAAATTAGGATAAAATATCTAATTTTGTTTCTAAACTCAATACATGTATTTTAATAAACATAGTCCCAAATTAAAAAATACTTGCTAATTTCCACAACAGTAAAACCCAAAAGACACAAATTTTTTACATAAATATATTAAATAGTGACACTTATCAAACTTCTTGATAATATAACATGTTATTGGGTTACCAACAATGTTATTATATTATTATTTAAAAGATAAAAAAAAATAAAATCAATAAATTATTTGACAATAGAGACTAAAACAAAAATAAAATCTTTAAAGGATATAAAACAAACTTCAAAAATATTGAAATAAAACAATACTGTATTTATTATGAACTAAAATCATATTTAAGTATTTTTTTAAAATAGCTATTATAATTTACATATAAGCAAAGTGTGTAATGTGACTAGGAGTACCTATGAAGTAGCTCACATTGGGTCAAACCAAGTTTGTTTAGAAAATAAATTAGGTTACGACTTTTATAAAAGGATATTTAGTTGAAAAAGGTCAAACTTAAATTAGGTTATTCAAAAGTTTTTTAAGTCTGACCAACTAACCTATTTAAGCAAATATAAACATTAAGTTTTGTTAGTATTATTATTATACTACTTTTTTATAGTGAAATAAAATCATATATTTATTTGTCTTTTTTTAATTAAGTGTGTTGACATGCATAAAACCTTAAGCTTGTAAGTTTATTGAAGGATAAACTTGTGTTGTATTTAAAGATCTTGTTGTAAAATATACTTTTAAATAAGTTATCATAAAGGTCACATTATACCTTGCAAATAAGTTTATATCATATAAATAGGTTAAACTCGATTTTTTAAGGTCCAACATGCTTATTTCTACCTCGTCCCATGCTTTGATTGACAATTATTTTAATTTTCACAATTTATAGTTTATTTTGCATATATTTTTTTCCATTAACATCTTTTTTAATCAACCTATTTAAAGATTTGTTGCTAACAACTTTTATATAAAATAAGTCTTTAAGAATGTTAGCAAGTAAAATCAAGCATTTGAAAAGATCAATTAAGACTTAAAAAAGAAAAAGCACGTGACTTGTGCCTAATAATTTTTTAAATAAGTCAAACTTATTTATCAAAGTTTTATTCATTATAACTAATTTTAATCCTTACACATGATAAAAGTTTTAATATTAACGTAGAAGTACAATGTTTCACATTTTTTGACTTAAATATATTTTTAATCTTCATTAAACTTATGAATTTTATTTTTCATTGTTAATGATTTTTCTCTAACTATTTGGTTCTTAATAAATTATTTATTTTATGTTTTATTTCTAAAATTATTTAGATTGTGTTTTGAAAATTGAATGAAAGTGGTTTAGATAGTTCTTTAAAAATGCAAAATAAAATAAAAAATTATTGGATACTTAAAAGTTAGAAAACTTTTATTAGAAACCAAAAACAAATTACACAAATTTATCTAGGACAAAAAATGTATTTAAGCCTATATTATATAGATAAATGATTATTTTTCATTTTAGTTTTCTTAAAAATATTAATTTGCATTCCTTCTTTTTTTTTCATTTTAATCTCAGACATCATGAGATATCACTGTTAAGTGTTGATATAACTAACAAAAATTAGATACCACACTTAAAGTTTTTTAAATAATTGAGACTCAAAATGACAATGCACTTTATATATTTACTTTTTCTTATGTGCAATTAAAAATTTATTCAAGTTGATTATTGAAATGTTGTATATAATGTTATAGATTTTTCCTTATTTGCCTCACTAGCCATTACTCCTTGCTACTAGCAATTGAAGATCAATTTCAATCTCTTGACTCATCAATTGTCACATTCGCTTTTGTACATTACCTTATTTGTGTTTGGACTATACAACTTGTTGGTATCAATATGATGATATTCCAAAATAATTGGTTACTTGCATTTATCAACTACTTTTTTCTCTTTTGGTACATGCTATAAGCAAAGTGGCCTTGACACTTTAAAATGACTCATGCTTAAAATTCTTTCGTACCACATTTTTTTTTGTAGTTACTAATCTGGGTTTCCCCCTTAGATGCCTATTTAACATATACATTATTGATTTGTTATTTTATCTTTAAAAGTGCTTAAACATTAACTTATGTTGTTTCTCTTACATATCATAGTGCTCATCACTGTTGTATTCCTCCTCTTAAATAAATACACTATCAGATTGTTGTGTATATAAGAATTTTATTTCATGATTTTTTTATCGCAGAACCATTTTAACTCCAATGACTTATATATTTTTCACATTTATATCCAAACATCTTTTATTTTTTCCCACGTTACTTTTCTACTGTCATTTTGAATTTTTTGAACATGTTTAGTAACTCATTCTTCTATTTGATCAAATCAATCCATAATTTTCTATTGAGTAAATTATATTTACACTCTTTAAGGTTCTGTCAATTTTTTTTCGACACCGCTCATTTTTCTATCCATTAATTATTATTTTTTAGTTGTTAAAAAAATATTACATTGACATTTCTTATGCATTCTACTAATTTATTAATTATTTAAATTTTTTTATACCATGTACCTGTGTAAGAGAGTCTTCTACAAATGATAAAAAAAAAAGCTGTGCAAAAATTTCAAAAAACTTTTCAAGTTATAGTTAGGAGAAGAAAACAAAATAATACAATGACTTTTTTTTTATAAATTAAAATTATTTTATTCATCTTAACGTTTTTAGAAGTTCTATTGTTTAACTTCTTCAAATGTTATATATGTTGATTTTAATTTGTATGAAAAAATTGTTTAACTTTATCTCCTTAATTTATTCTCTTACATGCATTTATTGAAAATTTTATCTAATAAGTCTTAATTTAAATGGTTTTTGAATATAATACCATCAAAGATGGGACATAATTAATTAAGATAAGTCAACATACATGAGATAGTCGTTAATGGATAAATGCTAATATATCTTATATAATAAATTATAATTGTTTATTTTAAGAAAATAAATTAGAAATATAGACAGTGCATGTATGGATATGTGATTATTAAGCCAACCAATAGAAATTTCTTTTTGGTTAATATCACCTTTAAACTATCGATAAAAATATCTCAAGAAGAAAATACAGTAGTTTCATTTAGGTTTAATTGTTCTCTTTTCTACCAAAATATCACAATTATGTGATTTTGGTCTCTTTAAGTTTTATTGCTCAAATAAAGTTCTTTAAGTATCTCAATTATGCAATTTTGATCACATAAGTTTCACATGCACAAATTAAGTCTCCTAAATTATACGATTTTAATCCCTTTGTCAAATTTTGGTTAAATTTTTAACAATTTTTACTAACGCAATACATGAATATAATATGTGTTATTTGAAATATATATTGATATGACTTAATTGTACTTATGATCCACCAACATGTATCAAAAATGTATTGATAACTATGTTATCATCTAGTATCATACAAATAAAATTTGTTAAATATATAATAAAAAATTAATAAAAAAATCAAACTCACATGATTATAATATCAAAATCCAATTTGTATAATTAAAACTCAAAAGATCAAGATTACATAATTGTAATATTTTTATCAATTACCTAAAGTCAACATTTTTCTTAGTAGCAATTAAATACCTTACAAAATGACATTACTCTCCTTTATACAAACATAATATAATGCAATTTTAAGTTATGCAGAGTTTTAATAAATTTACTATTAACAAAAACCTTTTTCAACATTTAAAATGACATTAAACATAAATCCAACAAAATTATTTTTCACATTAGATTCCTGGTCAAGTAAGAGGACGAATACTTAAACACATCCTAAAGGAGAACAGTGACGCTTCGCTGGATCGAGAGAAAAAAAGTGTAGTTTAAGGCATAAAACAGTCTCTCCAAATTTCCATAATCTAAATGACGAACTATTTGCATGTAAAATTTTTCTACTTAAAAAATTTCTCCATGCAATTTCCTTTATACTAAATAACATACATTTTTTTTTTATCTTGTTGAAGTAAGATAGATACCCAAACACACTCTTAAGTATCCAAAAACCCTACGAAGGTGGAAGAGTAATTCTAAATTACTTTCTCAATTCTCATGCAAGGACGTAACCAAAGCTTTTGCTTTTTCTTTTACTTTTTCCTATTTTTGTAAAATTTCAGTTTGGGAGTCCATGGGCGCCAAAAAAACCCTCCCTCCCAAAACGTGCGTCCCCGCCAAAGAAAATGGTCCGAAAAGTCACCAACTTGAAATAACTTCAACCAACAGTTCCCAAGTGCACACAGACACAATCTCAAGTAAAAAAACACGCCACTTGCGGAAAAGGAAGACGATTCAAGACATGGGTTCCGCTTCTCTTCTGGATTCTTCTCAAACCTCTTCACTAGGTCATAATTACAACATTTCATTATTAATAATATAAATACACCCTTTTTTCCCCTTCTCTTCTTAGGTTTTTCTTTTGTCTTTCACTTTCATTTCATGCACTTTGCTTCTCTGCCCAAGCAGCCACTACTCTCTGGGGTGTGTTTTGTTCTCATAGCATGAAGTTTTCTGTCTTTTATTGGGTTCAACATTGATTTTTTTTTTTTTCTTTTCCGGTTACCCATTTTTGTTTTCTCATGACTCTCTGGGTGTGTTTTGTTCTCATATCATGAAATTTTCTGTGTTGCTGGGTTCATGATTGAATGATTTTCTTTTTTCATTTTCAGTTGCCCTTTTTTTTCTCTTCCAGATAACCATTTTTGTTTTCTCGTAATTTTTGTGTATCCGGCTTTGCCGTGGTTCTGGCTTAGGCTTCGAAGTGTAACAGATTTGACCCCGGAGGGTAATTTGGGTCATTTCCTTTGGTAGATTTCAGCTGAAATTTTTTCTTGTTTCTTTTACCATGTTCTGCCTTCTGCCTTCTATGCAGCGATTATTAATTATCTCCTTGTTGTTGATGTTGATGTTGTTAGTATTTATTTATATATTTGTTTGTTTGGTTGTTGTTGTTGTTAGACTTGTATTTTTCTGGCTTTCTTACCGAAGTGTTGTATTAACTATACTTTTTCCCATTTTTATTTCGATGTACTTCTGAGCATTGGTGATCAAGATCTTTGGTGGAGTAACTAATAAGTGCATCATGCAATGTTCAAATTAAAGTTTTGCACCAACGGTAGATAGCAGAATTAATATGTGCTCATAAATACAATCCTGCTAGGTCTAATTATAGAATGTTAGTAATGTCATTCTGATTAATAGTAAATAGATTTTGAATCTCTCTGATTTTGTTTTTAACATGAGAAGCAAATAAAGACCAAAAGAATGGAAAATATTTTGGAAATCTATTTGATAAGTATATTATTTTCATGTTCTTGCTCCCATATTTGTGCATTTTTTTAATTGTTTGATCTTGTTTGAATGTTCTATTTATTTTCTGTACTATTTTACAGCCACAGTGGATGATTATGACGCTTATAGGTCACTTACTAGTTATTTGTCTCAAACCTGTCCCAATTGCCTTTTGTTGTGGCCTTTATTCTGCTCAACTTATTTTCCTCAACAAATTTATGAATTTGTCCTTTTTGTTGTTGAAATAGTCATGAAGAACGACAAGAGGAAGCAGAAATCTGTTGCCTCCAAAACTGAAGGGGAAGTTATGGCTAATGATAAACAAAAGAAACGAAGTTTGTCAGAGAGCAGCGAGCAACCTGCTGCTTCGCGCAAAATGCCAAAACGTGCTGCAGCATGTAAAAATTTGAAAGAGAAATCCTTTTCAATATCTGAGAAGTCTTGTCTCATTGAAATGGAGAAGGATCAGATTGTAGAAGAAGAAAGTCTAGCTGTCCGTATGACAGCTGGACAGGATGATGGCCGTCCAAATAGGCGAATTACAGATTTTATCCTTCATGATGAAACCGGTAAAGGACAGCCACTTGAGATGCTGGAGGTTAATGATTTATATATCACAGGAGTTATATTGCCACTTGAAGCAAGCACAGGCAAGAAAAAGGAGAAAGGTGTTAAGTGTGAAGGCTTTGGTCGAATTGAATCATGGGATATATCTGGCTATGAAGATGGCTCTCCAGTGATATGGCTTTCTACTGATGTTGCTGATTACGATTGCCAGAAACCTGCTTCTAGTTACAAAAAATTTTATGATCATTTCCTTGAAAAGGCCCGTGCATGTATAGAAGTATACAGAAAACTCACAAAGTCCTCTGGTGGTGACCCTGATATAAGTCTTGATGAGTTACTTGCTAGCATGGCACGGTCTATGAGTGGTAGTAAATGCTTTTCTGGAACTGCATCTATAAAGGATTTTGTTATTTCTCAGGGCGAGTTCATTTATAAGCAACTCATTGGTTTGGACATGACATCTAAGACAAATGACAGGATGTTTGCAGATAGCCCTGCTCTTGTTGCTCTTAGAGATGAGAGTAAGAAACAAGCAAACTATGTACATGCACAAGTAATGCCCTCAAATGGGAGTTTAAGGATTGATTCAGGAGTTGGAGATGAAGAAAACAAGAATCAGATGGATTCAGCAGCTTCTGTAATTGAGGAAGATGAGGATGCAAAGCTGGCACGATTGTTACAGGAAGAAGAGTATTGGCAATCTATGAAGCAGAAGAAAAACTCCAGATCAGCCTCTGTATCTAACAAATATTATATCAAAATTAATGAAGATGAGATTGCCAATGATTATCCTCTCCCTGCTTATTATAAAACCTCCCTTCAAGAAACAGATGAGTTTATTGTTTTTGATAATGACTATGACATGTATGACACTGAAGATCTCCCTCGAAGCATGCTGCATAATTGGTCTTTATACAACTCAGATGCAAGATTGGTTTCCTTGGAACTTCTTCCTATGAAACCTTGTTCAGACATTGATGTTGCAATCTTTGGATCAGGTATAATGACTTCAGATGATGGAAGTGGGTTCCATCTTGACACTGAGGCTGGCCAATCTTCTTCTGTTGGTTCTGGAGCACAGGTTGCTGATGGAATGCCAATTTATCTGAGTGCCATAAAGGAATGGATGATTGAATTTGGATCATCTATGATTTTCATATCCATCCGAACAGATATGGCCTGGTATGATACATCTTGTCTAAAATAAATGTTATTATTTTTATATATATTTCAAATGATATCGAATTAGAAAATCCATTTGACTACCTGAGTCTCAAAAACTATCAATGTAAGTAATTTGTAACCAAATTGTTGCAAGAAAATTGGGTTAACTGCTATGGATGATTTTGTCATATCATGTGAATGAAACATGTGTACAAACTGTATGTAAAGTCATCTTAGGATAATTTGGTTCTGAATGTTGCAATTAGTAGGTAAAATGACAACCAGGCTCATTCATAATTCATTCCTTTCAGGTATAGACTTGGCAAACCTGCAAAGCAGTATGCCCCTTGGTATGACACAGTATTGAAAACTGCAAGGCTTGCTATAAGCATCATCACCTTGCTGAAGGAGCAGAGCCGAGTATCACGACTTTCCTTTGGAGATGTCATCAGGAAAGTATCTGAGTTTAATCAGAAAGATGGTTCATACATTTCTTCTGATCCATCAGCTGTTGAGAGATATGTTGTTGTCCATGGACAAATAATTCTGCAACTGTTTGCAGAATTTCCTGATGATAAGATCAGAAAGTCTGCATTTGTGACTGGTCTTATGAACAAAATGGAAGAGCGACACCATACCAAATGGTTAGTGAAGAAGAAGAAAGTTGTGCCAAGGAGTGAACCAAATTTAAATCCTAGGGCAGCAGTGGGTCCTATTGTATCCAAGAGGAAAGCAATGCAAGCTACAACAACAAGGCTGATCAATAGAATATGGGGAGAGTATTACTCAAACCACTTGCCAGAGGACTCGAAAGAGGGAACTGCTAGTGAATTAAAGGACGAGGATGAAGTGGAGGAACAGGAAGAAAATGAAGAAGAGGACAACGAAGAGGAGACAATACTTTTGGAGGGAACCCCAAAGGCACATTCAGCTTCAAAGCAAACCAAAACATTTTTTGTTGACACAGAAATAAGATGGGAAGGGAAACCTGAAGGGAAGACTAGTTCTGGATATCCTGTTTATAAACAAGCAATAATTCATGGGGAAGTTATTTCTGTAGGAAGATCTGTGTTGGTGGAAGATGACGAAACAGATGAATTTCCAGACATATATTATATTGAATATATGTTTGAGTCAAAGATTGGAAGAAAAATGTTTCATGGTAGGATGATGCAGCACGGTTGTCAGACTGTTCTTGGCAATGCTGCTACTGAGAGAGAGGTGTTTTTGACTAACGAGTGCAGGGATTTGGGACTGCAGGATGTCAAGCAGACAGTTGTTATAAATATTCAAAAAAGGCCTTGGGGGCATCAGCATCGAAAGAATAATATCATTGCAGATAGAGTGGACAGGGCTAGAGCAGAAGAAAGGAAGAAGAAAGGACTACCTACTGAATATTACTGTAAAAGCCTGTACTGGCCTGAAAGAGGTGCTTTCTTTAGCCTTCCACTTGATACTTTGGGTCTAGGATCTGGTGTTTGCCCATCTTGCAAAATTCATAATGCTGAAAAGGAGAAGGATGTTTTCAAAGTAAATTCCTCCAAGTCTAGTTTCCTATTGAAAGGAACTGAGTATTCTCTTAATGATTATATTTATGTAAGTCCCTTTGAATTTGAGGAAAAGATAGAGCAAGGAACTCATAAAAGTGGGAGGAATGTGGGGTTGAAAGCTTTTGTTGTGTGCCAAGTCCTTGAGATTGTTGTCAAAAAGGAAATAAAACAAGCTGAAATAAAATCTACAGAAGTCAAAATCAGGAGGTTCTTCCGACCAGAAGATGTATCAAATGAGAAGGCATACTACTCTGATATACAAGAGGTATAAGCTTCTTAAAACTTAATACTTGATCTTGAATCAACCCATACACACATGCACATAGGAGAGGTATCATCAATGATTTGTAACTAGCCTTAGATTATGTGGATTTTATAATATTATTTTCCTAAGTCATTGATCCATGCTTGATGATATGATTGATATTTGTACACATTGCTCTTATATTTTGAGTATTGGTTCTCCTTTGTGTATCGAGTCTATAAGTTTTTATACTGACTTGTATTTCATATTTATATTTTAGGTGTATTACAGTGATGAAACATATATAATCTCTGTAGAATCCATAGAAGGGAAATGTGAAGTCAGAAAAAAGAATGATATTCCTGAACACAGGGCCCCTGGAATCTTCCAAAATGTATTTTTCTGTGAGCTCTTGTATGATCCTGCCACAGGGTCACTGAAGAAGGTATTGTGTATTTGGCCCTGTTATACATGTGTTTAATGTGCTTGTTAATCCAGCAGATAAATCTGTAAAAGTATTGAGATTTTATGATTTAAAGAAATTTTTGCTTTGCATTTTAAATGAGTATGGCCTATTTGGACTCGTGTTATTTTGACCTAATCCATACCTTGCTGCTGCTGCTCTTATCCTCCTGTAGTACAATCTTTCTGTAGTACTGGGTACCAACGATTGCTTTGTGGAGTCTTGCTGTGTGATAGAATCTATCCAAAGCTTTATCTAGTTGCTTGGTTTCACATTATATTTACTTTCAGTAGAAAAAAGTTCTGGAGCTTAAATTTACATTATTAGTAAGCAAGAAAGTGTCACATTGTAGCAACTAAGGTTTTTTTTACCTTACTAAAGATCAACTCTAACAGGTGTCATAATGACATTTGTTCACTAGTACTGTAAAATTCTACCTTGTTAGTAGATCAAAATTCAATCCAATTTTAAAATTTAAATTATTGGAAATGTTTTATGTTAATGTTTTATCTATACCATTATTTTTTGTAATTAAACTTCAATGAAATATTTTAGTTTATCTTAAGATAACATACCATCATCATCATGATTATTCTTCATGATATCAATTCAACATTCAGATGGAAGTATAAAGTATTGTTTTTCAATAATTAACTATTTTTTTTCAATTGCTTGACAGTTGCCAGCTCATATAAAAGTAAAATATTCAAATGGACAAACATCTGATGCTGCAGCTAGAAAAAGGAAAGGAAAACGTAAAGAGGGAGATGATGTGTCAGAGTCTGCAAAGGAAGGAAAAACATTAAATGAAAAATGTTTAGCAACCTTGGACATTTTTGCAGGTTGTGGTGGCTTATCAGAGGGGTTGCAGCAGTCAGGTAATCTAAACTACATTATTATAGCAAGAAATCCAACTGTATCATGCTGCCTGCTGATGCATAATATAAGTTGTTTTATTGCTAAAATGCTTCAGGAGTTTCATCAACTAAATGGGCTATTGAGTATGAAGAACCGGCTGGGAATGCATTTAAAGCTAATCATCCTGAGGCATTGGTGTTCATTAACAATTGCAATGTTATTCTTAGGTAAAGAATCCCACTTAACATATTCCAGGCCCCTAAGGTTGAAAGGAGTGGAACCTAGGTAAGTGACTGTTAAATTATTGTTGTAATGTAGGGCTGTAATGGAGAAGTGTGGGGACACAGATGATTGTATCTCAACATCTGAAGCTGCAGAATTGGCTGCAAAGCTTGACGAGAAGGAAATAAGTAGTTTACCAATGCCTGGAGAAGTTGATTTCATTAATGGGGGTCCTCCATGCCAGGTCTCTTACTGTTGGCTTTTTATTCATTTTGCTGATGAATATATTATAGGGTAATTGTTTAACAATATTTTTTGCTTTCAGGGTTTCTCTGGGATGAATAGGTTTAACCAGAGCGGTTGGAGTAAAGTCCAGTGTGAGATGATATTGGCATTCTTATCCTTTGCCGATTATTTCCGGCCTAGGTATTTCTTGTTGGAGAATGTAAGGAACTTTGTGTCTTTCAATAAAGGACAGACGTTCCGTTTAACTTTGGCTTCACTTCTTGAGATGGGTTATCAGGTAAAATCATGTTACTGCATCTTTCTTCCTGAGTAATTGCACTCAGTTGAATAGAACTTCAAGGAACTAATAAATGCTGAATTTTGTGTGCAAAAGGTGAGGTTTGGTATTCTTGAGGCTGGAGCATATGGGGTTTCACAATCAAGAAAAAGGGCATTCATATGGGCAGCCTCTCCTGAGGACGTGCTTCCAGAGTGGCCAGAACCAATGCATGTCTTTTCGGCCCCCCAGTTGAAGATCACATTGTCAGAAAATATCCAGTATGCTGCGGTCCGCAGTACTGCAAACGGTGCTCCATTACGTGCAATAACTGTTCGAGATACCATTGGTGATCTCCCAGCTGTTGGAAATGGAGCCTCAAAAGGAAACATGGAGGTATGCAAAATTGGAAAGATAACCGTCATATATTTTTCTACTCTTAAATAATTTGAGTAGGATCTTCACTCACCACTTGCCTGTGATTTATGTTGCACAGTATCAAAATGGTCCTGTCTCTTGGTTTCAAAAGAAGATTCGAGGTGATATGGTTGTCTTGACTGATCATATATCAAAGGAGATGAACGAATTAAATTTGATTCGATGCCAGAGAATTCCCAAGAGGCCTGGTGCTGATTGGCGTGACCTTCCAGAAGAAAAGGTGAAGTTAAATACTTTTGAATTTAGGATAGCAATTTTTGTGATCTATCTAATTTGTGAAATCTAATGAAATGCAGATAAAGTTGTCTACTGGACAAGTTGTTGATTTGATACCATGGTGCTTGCCAAACACAGCTAACCGGCACAATCAATGGAAGGGACTGTTTGGCAGGTTGGATTGGCAAGGGAATTTCCCAACTTCCATTACAGACCCTCAACCCATGGGGAAGGTTGGAATGTGCTTCCACCCTGACCAAGATAGGATTCTTACTGTTCGTGAATGTGCTCGGTCTCAAGTAAGTCCATAACTCTAGTTGTCAGAGAGATATCCTAGAAATTAGTTTCTATGATAAACTAGTAAACACAATAATCCTTATTAAATAAATTACAAAACTGTATAGTCCTGATGATCTCTGCCTAAGAAATAGGAATAAATCATCTAATTTAATACAGAGAGATATCCTAGAAATTAGTTTCTATGATAAACTAGTAAACACAATAATCCTTATTAAATAAATTACAAAACT
>JAMLFT010005998.1:0-16725 GCA_026544285.1 Pachyrhizus erosus
CCGATCTATATTATTATTATTATTATTTTAATAATATCAATTTTCTAAATTTAATTATAATTGAATCATTAAATTTTGAATAAGTATCTTAATTAGTTTAACCATAGAAGCAATTTTTAAAAATATTGTTTAAAATAACTTTCCTTCTTTGCCGATGGTCTCTAGAGCCTAGTCCATTGATTGGATTTTGGTTATTCTTGTCTTTTAATGGTTTCCTTTGTTTCTCAGCTTTGCATGTGGGCTAAAAAAAAAGTCTTGCATGTTGGTTATGTACTTAATTTTGTTTTTCAATATTATAGGACTGATGAATATATGTTTTGACACATAATGTAGTACTCATATAGTTCCTTAATTTTTTTTATGAATCTAAATTTCTGGAATAAGCTGTCAAAGCCATTGCATTATATATGTGATTGCACCCAATTATATTATTACACAGCATGCTGCTTCAGATTATGCATACCCTCCTCGATCAGCCAAATAATACTACAATTAACAAATTACAAACACAAAACAAATCTTATATAAGGAATCCCACATATCATTATTCAGATTTCTATTTGAAAAGTTTTCCCTATTTAATATCTGATGATCATATATTGTACAACATTATCTTTTATAAGAAATACAATAGAAGGTGTGTGAGGAGAGAGAAACAGGAGGAAAGAGAAAATTACAGTTGTGGTATCTGTTAGGCTGTAAAATACCAAAATAGTGGGCATAGCTAGTGGGTAAGGCATCTTCTCTCTCTCTACAGCTAGGTTGAGAAGATCTACAAGGCATATGTCCTATCCAGCTAGAGAGGAGCTATGCCAGCAAAGCATATAAGACACATAAACTAGTTAAATCAAATTTTTCATGTTTTGTAAGACAAGCAATGTGCCTAAGCAAGTTACTGTTGGAAAATAAAATTAAACAATTATTTGAAAAGAAAAGAGGAAAAAGATATGGCAAATGTTATGATGAGATACCCACTATTTTTTGTACATGAGCTCCTCTCTTTTTATTCACAACAACTAATATTTGCCAATCAGATATTCTTTCATTCTGTACATGTTCAATGAACAAAGGAGAGGAGAGAGATATATGCATATTAATATATATTTGCTTGAGACATGCATGTGTGATTGTGTCTTAAAACAATTTCAAGGAATATTAAATTGAGGTTATAAAAAACTGTATGCAAGTTTACTATATTTGGAATTCCGTTTCACATTATATGCCCAACTTTATGAATTGTTGAAAGTATTAATAATTTCAATATCATTTTCGATTACAAATTTATATTTTTAATTAACAGTTTAAAAGTTTTTACTCTAACCATCATATTCATTAAACTCATTAATTATCGTACAGCTATTAGAATTGTATTAAAACACCTAAAAATATATTTATACACTAGGAATTTTTTAATCTTATTACTCTCTCGTGAACCTTGTGTGGTGATCTATCTATATCTGATAGTGCTTATGATATGATTTTGTTTTTGTTTATTTATTTTTATATCCTTTAAAAAAATAGCTAAAAATATTCAAAACAAAGCATTGTTATCTATTAATTATTTTATCTCTCCAAATTTCGTACTGATTCTACTGAAGGGCGAGAGAAGATTTAGTGGTCATAAAATACTCGTGGTAGTGGAGGAGATTTTATGGTGCCATAGTTTAAACATGTGAAAAAAAATGTTTGTAAAGATTTTCTTGTAAATTAAATATGGAAACAATCCCGAAAAGAAACTAGGTAATAATGATAAGAGTTGAATTTTGATATATTGTTAATGTAAAAGTTTTAATATCATCAATCAATTAAAAATGATTTTAGGTATAATTTTTAAAATATTATTTTAAAAATGATAAATTTTCAATTATATGACAATTCATTGGCAGTATAAAAAATGTCATACTGTCAATATATTCTTATTTAATTTTACTATTTCATAAAAAGTTATGCAAATTGTCATTACTTTGTATTATCATATTGTTTATTGAACAGAATTTGTATAAATATCTTTCATACAAAATATTTTTTCTTCTCAAATACAATCGAATACTAAAGTAGTATTTGATTAAGTTTTTTTTTTTTAAATTTCTTTTACAACAGAAGTTGAGTCAAACTCATTTAAAAGGAATGAAAAAAAAAAAATTTAAAGAAAACTATAATAACCTTTAAAGGAACATACCCTAGCGTAGCGCTCTAGCCTTTTCCCTTTCTTTAATCCTAAAAAAAATGATTCAGGTCAAATAGTATAGGAATGAAATGAAACCTTTAACTTAAAGCTTTTAATTAAAGTTGCCAAATATTTTTTTTACTTTGTTTTAAAAAAAAATTATTTTAAATTACAGTTGTACTTCTTTAAAATTTTGAACAAACATGGACCAAATATGAGAACTTTTTCCTCAAAATAAAAATAAGGGGGGTGGGTTGTATGGCTTTCCCTATTGAGGTCAACCTAACTTCTAGTTCCATCCATTGTTACCAATTTACCAATATACCCACTTCATTAGCCATTGCTTTGTTTATCTTCATCCTCTTCCAACGTTCACTTTGACCAAAATACCCTTTCTGCGTGTCCTTTGTATATTTGATTTGTATACTTATTATTTCTACTACTAATAATAATAATAATAATCATAATAATAATAATAATATAGGTGTCCAAATTACAAAAAGTAATAACTCTTGATTATTCCGTGCATTAAATGGCATATTGATTGAGTGGCCCCCCATATTCTTCCATTTGTATACGTTCTTGAATTCCCACTTGTATTGCTTTTGGACTCAATTATTGATTTACCAACTTGATGGTGGAGGAAATATAAAACAAAATTAATTTTAATTTTAATTTTTTAAATTTTATATTTATATAATTTTAATTATGTAAATTAGGTTTCTTAATTATCATTATTATTATTTATTTATAAGTGACTCAACCACTAAATCAATTTTATTGTTAATTGTATATATGAATTTTATAATATATATAAAATAAAAAAACTTAAACTGCACATAAAATTATAATTATTAAATAATTACATACTTTATACTTATTATTAAATATATAAAATAATATAATTTATATTTTTTTAATAATATGTACTATTAATAAATTAAAAACTAATGTGTTTATTAATTTACATAAAAGAATTAGAATAATTCTATAAATATGTCAATAAAAATAAATTATTGCTATATAAAAATCGGTCAAAAAATTATAAACAAAAATTTCTTAAAAAAATACTCAAAAATCTAATTTTTAAAGCAAATTCAAATAAAAGAAATTCAACAATACTCATAACGATTTTGAATAAAGACAAAGTGAATTAAATCAAATTAAAATTATAAGTTTATTAAATTAAAAATTAAATTACGTTTTAGGTTTCATTTTAAAGTTATATATATTATGTTTCATATATATTTATAATAATAAAATTATTTTATTGATTGAATGAAGAGTAATTGAGTAAAAAGTAATGAGTTTAATTTCCACTTACATCAATTTGTAAACTTTTGTTATTAATTTAACTCACAATTTACTATTGTCAATAAACTCTATTAAAATATTTAAGGAAGTCCTGACAAAAGACTTGATTATAATATTAATAGTTAAAAAATTTAATTTATATAATTAAAATATTAATACTAAAATTATAAGAGTATAAAATTTGAAGAACTAAAAATGCAATCAAACAATAAAAAATAAAAAATAAATATTTTTTCTCTTAATTTTATCATTTTCCTTGATAAATTCTCCACCCTAAATCTCTTATTTTTTTTGTTTTTTTTTATTATGCATTGTATGATAAAAGCTAAATGTTCAGTTCCAATTCCCTTATTTCAACTTCTTTCTATGTACCTAAAAAAAACTTCTTTTTATAAGTTTGGTGTCAGTTTATTTCAACTTCTTTTTATGGAAAGTTATTTTTACCTTTTTAAAAGTTTTGAGAGCATTTATTTACGTTTTTTAAAAGTAAAAAAATTTAAAAATAAATTTCTAATTATTTTGAAGAATTAAGTTATTTCTAAAACAATAAAAAGTAAAATTATAGGTATCTTTTATAAAATAAAAAATACTATTTATAATTATAATCAAATGAAAAATATATTTTACTTCATGTAAAATCTAAAAAAATAATTTTTTTTTATAAAATCACAAAATCAACTTTTTCAAGACTTTAAACAAGTCAGCTTATGTCTCATTTTCATCGTTAAGAATGCAACAAGGGTAACAATCGAATATCTAATAGTGATAAAGTAAGTGTATGATTTTTTTTACGTGTATCGTGATTTAATAACTTCACAACTAAATAATTACTCTTTTGACTCAAGAACTAAGATAGAATTAGTTTTTGGAATTTTTAGAATTTTAAAAAAAGAACAATTACCCAATTAAATGATTTTAGAAAATTTAATTAAGTAAAGTGGTGTAAGAGGATACCCTTGATTTTTCTCTCTAGTAATCTCTTTCCCTTTTAAATCTTTTATGGTCACTTGATTTAGTTCTTTAATTTAGTTTAATATCAATTTTTAGGTGATAAATCCTTCATTCTCAATTACGAAATTTAATTTCTTATGTGAGTAAAATTAGTAATAACCATAGGACAAAAAGAAATTCAAACAGATGCATATAATCTTTCCTTATTCTTGAACCTAGGAATTATACAATTATTGAATTGAAATAGTCTAATCCCAATTTTTTAATTGCAAAATTGATATTATAGATATGTTTCTTAATGATTGTACATTATAAAAAAAAACATTAAGTACAAATTCAATAACTAAATCAACATAAAAAAGAAATAATTCAAAAAAAGAAAATTACAATAGATTCAAACCAAGTTAATCCTAACATAACCCAAAGATAATCCTAACATAACCCAAAGGGGCTAAAAAAACTTAAGGAGTTACTAAGCACAAAATAAAGAAAAGAAAAAGATAGGAAAAAAAAGGGCTTGAATGAATCTTAAGAATCAAACTTGAATCCTTTAAGAAAGCTAATAATGAGTTTTTAAGTTCTTCCTCCCTTTTGGTCCTTAGATGAGTAAAAAAATTAACAACTAATATAAAAGTTGAAGGGGGCGGGGGAGAGAGGTCATAGGTTCCGATCCCTCCCCCTAACAAAAAACTAACAACTTAACAACTAACATTTGTCAATCCAAAAAAAGATGAGTAAAAAAATGTCTTCTTGTAATTTCCTTCAATTTGACACCTAACACAGACTTAACAATATTGGGCACATGCTAAATTTTGCCTAATCCTAGATACACTCTGCCCAACACCAAATATACCTTGCCTAGTGTTAATTCTCAATGCCAAATTGGTCACCAACATTATTTTTCAAAATTCTCACTTTTCTTGAATCTAGATGTTGTTCTATTCCCTTGCTTATAATTCCTATATTTAAAAACCCAAATAATGTATTAAAAAAATATGAAACTTCAATTTAAGAAACCTTAAGAGCATGACTACATGAAATTTCATATTATTAGATCATTTTCTCATCAAATTCTTATGAGCTAATGCAAATGGCATGTGAATTAACTCTATAAATCTACATGAGCATAAGATATAGGAAAAATACAAAAAGAGGGTTGAATTGTGCTTCTTCAAAAACTTATCGTAAAATTATTGAAAACACTTCTTATAAGTTTCGTCTGTTAAATTAGGTTATAAGAATGCATTAAAAAGGTTAAGATAGAAGATGATAAAAATGTTGTTTTGAGTTGAAATTGTTGGAAAAACTTTTATAAGATGAAACATAATCAACACATTAGTTAAAAAAATTAAGAAAAAGAGAACACAAGATTTTTTTTTTATACTAGTTTGTCTTTACCATTGAAAATACATTCAATTTTTAGTAAACCACCAAGTTTCACTACTTTGATTAAGTTATATATCATTCTTTCCTATACGTCACTTTTAGCTCACCTTAAGTATTCTTTACAATAGCTACTCCAAGCTATATCCCCAACATATTAATCTAGTAAGCCTTTTTAGGCTTTAACACACACCTCAAAGAAAGTATTTTCACTCATAGGCACAAGACTTAAGATTGTGTTTAATATAGATAGATGTATAATAAGCTCACTAAGTCTACTTTCAAGATTTACAAATATTTTGAAAGTTTGAAGAAAATATACAAAGACTTACAAAACAAAGGTTATAACATTTGAACTCAAAAAGTATTTTCTATATGTTCAAATCTTCGAAACATCTTTTTATTTATAGGTCTTCTCAAAAATATTTTTTGAGTAAACAACCTTTTTATATCATTTATTGGTGAGTCTATGATATTGAATTAAAGTTGAATTTATTATTTTTCATCAATTAGTTATTTTGATTTAATAAAATAAGTTGTTTATCTTCCTTTTTTTCTCTTATATCTTTTGTCAGAAGTCATATTGCTTTTAGAGTACTTGAGTATTTTTCTCTATGACTTTTCAACACATCTTTTTATGTAACAAGAGGTTTTTCCAATACACAATTGACTTTTCTTTTAATTTTGATAAATCCTACAAAAAATATTTGAATATTCGTTGCACATAGGATCAAAGCATCATTGCAATAACTATGTAATTAATATTTGATGCAACTTGTTCTTGGTCTTATCATTTGTTGAATATATGCTAGTCTTAGTATAGATAACTTTTGTTAACACTTACATATGCATATAAAGACTTATCATTTATTTTACATAATCAAAACTTTTGAAGGTATTGATTCATCTTATGTTCTAACATATAGATCTTAAACATTAGAAATTACATTCGTGATATCCAAATATGCATTTTATCATTGAATTAACCTTTAAATATTTTTACCAATTAAGTTATTTCCAAATATTCGTTAAATAAAAGGTAATTAACTTAATAATACTTTTAGTTTTTTCTTAATTTATATTGTGTATGTTTTTGCTTCCTTAATTTTTAACTAGTTAAATTATTATTTTAAAATTGAGAAAATTTGATTTCCTTCTACTTAATATTCTAAAATTTTAATTGTCTATCCAAAATATTCATAAATGGAATTCATTACATTATTGTTTACTCGAAAATCACTAACCAAAAATTGCAAAATTCACTTATTTTTTTAAACTAAAATTATTGTGTGAAATCCTAATATAACTTCTTATAAAATTCTTCAAATTTTACCAAGTTTTCACTAAATTATTTTCTTCTAAACTTTTAAAATTATTTAAAATCCTAAAATTCATTGTATGTACAAAAATTCTTTGGACTCAAGTCTCGCAAGTTTTTTTTTCCTTGAGTTCACTTGTTTTCTGATACTAAGTCTATGTTTGTTAAGGTGATTCGTTGGATACTTAAATTAGACTCAATTCAATTTTAAAGCCCTATAATGGATCATGTAGCTTAAATTTAAAGAGATGAGTAGGGTCACCTAAGTTCTTGGACATATTTGTTTAAGTGTCTCCATTTCTTCATTCCTTTAGATTTTGGCTTTGGCTTGACTTATAATAGATAGTGTTTTAATGGTTGGCTTTGTCATCATCAAACTTTTCATTAAGCATCTTCATTAACTAAGATTCTTAATTAGGGAGTTCATGATTGCTCTCTTGTTACCTTTTTCCCTTTTTTGATAATGACAAGTCAATGTATTTATCTTGAAATCCAATTCTAGAACAACAAATTCATCTTTATTTTTTTGAACCATTTTTTTAATTGTGTTAAACTTTTCTAAATCACTATTAATTGAAATCATTATGACTGATGGATTTGTTAGTTGAAATGTCTTAACATGATTGGTATATTTGCATGACAATGAATTGTAGAAAAGATATTGCTTGATAAAGTGAATTGTCACTTGTAACCCTTTTCATGAGTGCATTCTAATCTCTCTTACCCATCAATGTAATCATTCACTTGAATTCATAACAACCAAAACTTTTTTCCTTTTTTAAGTTTGTGGTTTATAAGTTAAGGATTAAGTATTGGGCAATTTTATCATCGAGGAATGCAAAAAATCCCAATCAATTTGTGCAATTTCTTGGTATATAATCTTACTAAATCAATTATCACATATCTTATACAAAGAATAAGTATTTGTCCAAAAATCATGTAATCAATTAATTTAGATAACCAAATAATGCACAAGGGATCCAAAGTTAAGGAATTTATTCTAATCTACAAATTTTGATAATGTTCAATCTAGAAAAGCCTAGTAAGCTCTGACTAATTTAGATTAATATGTTAGTTTTTGACTTTTGTTATTTTAACCTTTTATAGGTCTCTTTATATGACTCTCCTATATAAAACCAAGGGTTACTTGTTTATTATAGGCACAATAAGTTAACCCTAAGTTTTTAAATGGGCACCTAAGATTTCAATTTTTTTTTAAGCAAGTAACCTAAACAAAAATCATAACTTATGAATGCAAACTAAAAGTAATACATGCATGAAAAGTATGATTATGTAATCCTAAATTCTAATTATGGAGCATTAATATATTAAATATATGAGAATTTAAATATAATTCAATAATACTAATTAAGATATTCAACTACATTTGAGAATTTTAAGGAATACACAATTAAGAAAAAATCCAATTTAAGGCTTAGGTTCCTTAAAATCAAATCCATCATCGATAAATTTGAATCCTAAAACCTAACGTAATTTGAGCATAGTTAAAAATAAAGCAAGTAAAAGTGTTAAGGGAAAAAAAGAGTGCATCATTGATTCTATCTTGGTTTGGTCAACTCGATTGACATCTAATCCTTAATTTGTGCTTGAGATTTGCTAGATCAACAAATTATAGATGGGCTGATTATGCCACTACACATGACAACCTATTCAAGACAACATTATCCAAGCCTTAGACCTAGTCCCTAAGGATCATACACCTTGATGAATCTAAAGATATAGTAGGAAAATTCCTTTTACGCTCAAGGAACCCCCTTAACACAACCCAACCCAAGACACCTCTCTGTATATCTCTTATATAGAAAACCTCCATCTAAGTCAACATATTGTAGAGAATTGATTATGTCACTACACATGACAACCTCTCTTAAGATATCATTATCTAAACCCTAAACCTAGGTTAAAACCTCCAAGAAAATCTCCCTTGAAACAAAAAATAGATAACAATAAACTTCTAAAATGTAAAGTAGCCCCACATAAGCACTAGTATCGTATCTTCATCTACCAAGCATTTCACCATGTGATCCAATTATTTAACTCACTAAGAGCATTCTAAGTTTTCTAAACTCTTTATTTTTTTTGCTTGGTTTTCTTTCATTTTTCTTCATGTGGATACCTTTTCTCAATGAGAAAAACTGTCTATATAGTGATTAAATAACTAGAAAAGTGTATCCAAGAGATCCCAAAGAGATTCAATTTAATTTTAGAGATTGTGACACTTTTAGTTATTGTTTTTTTAATTCATAAAATATTAGAGATTACTTTAATTAGCATAAAAGATAAGGATTCAATTCCTTTTTAAAACATGATAGTTATTTAAAATAAATTTAGTATCTCAAAATTTTAGACTCTTTCAAAATAGCTAATGTTTTAAAAATAAACATAATTTTCAAAATTAAAATGATATAAATAGTTAGGAAATGTATAGGACTAAATTTCAACTCAAAATCAAGTCTTAAATCCACAAAGATTTGTGGGAGTCAAGTCTCTACTAATAACCTTCATGCGAACTCTAGTTTGCACTTACTAGACTTGAGTCTATGTTTATGATCTTAGGTCTATGTTTATTAATGTGGTTCATTAGACACTTAATTAGAGTATAATTAAAATTTAAAGTCCTAGAATGAACCATGTAGCTTAGCTTTAAATAGATGAATAGGGAGTTTATAAAGTTATCTAAGTTTTTGGATACATTTCTTCAAATATATATATTTATTTATTTATTCCTTTAGCATTTGGCTTTGGACTGACTTATGATATAAAGTGCTTCAATGGTTAGCTTTGTCGTTAGCAAAATACTTCATTAAGCATATTCATTAATTGAGGTCCTTGAGTTCATGCTTTTTCTCTTATTTTCAAAGGTCATTATGCTAGCCATTGAAGAATTTCTTACTTGATACCATACCCCTAAGGGTCCTTGCATACATCATATAGTGTATCAAATTGTAATCTCTCACACATCTAGAGCACATATCATCCATGCATGACCATTCATATGTCATTCATGCTTGATTTAACACAATTGTAATGTAATTTTATTTTTAATTTTTATCTTATTTTAATTTTAGTATCTTAAGATTCTAATACATTACAAATCAAATAACAAAATAAATATACTTTTATTTTTTATTTTAATGACAAACTCATGAGTTTTATTATTTAACTCAATATATATGTAGTTTTTTTAAAAATTGAACACTTATTATACTGAAGTGGATGGTATGACCCTTGTTTTATAAAATATATTGGTAAGTTAAAATGGATTAAAATATCGTGAAAAAAAGAAAGAAATAATGCATTAATGATTTGATTAATTTTTTTATATGATTTTATATAAAATAAAAATTATGTATATTGAATGGATAAAGTTGTAGGATTTCAATTTCCACTACTGCACAAATTAATTTAAACATAATTGTATGTCTAGTCCTTTAGGTATTGTAATTATATGATTTTGGTAATTCAAATTTTAATTATGCAAATTAGGTTTCTTATCACAATTATGTAAATTTAATCATTCTATTAAGCATATATATTAGTCTGACTTAATTATACTTTTAAACTTTCAAATATCAAAACTACAAAGGACTAAAAGTAAAATTAAGACATGTTATCATATTTGTCAGGAAACACATAAGTTGTCATGTCATAATTCACTGTCACATTAGCAAATTTCATTGAAATTTAATAAAAAATTAAAAAAATTAAAATCATATAATTATTATTTATTAAATAAAAAATACTATTAACCCACTAATTTATTAGTATAGATATTATGGATTTACAAATATTAACATTGATAGATAGTTGGATAGATAAATATAGATATAGAGAGAAAGATAAATAGATAGATGTCAGTACATGATATTATATATAAAATTTTCTGTTATCTACTAATTATAAATCATTTAACATTTGAAATCAATAAATTTAATTATATACTTTTAACATTTAACAAATGATAAAATGATAGTATTTTTTTCAATATTAATATACTTTAATTATTTTTTGCATTATTATTATAATACACCATACATTGTATTTATTAATAGTTTAATTTTTATTAAATAATTAAGAAATCAAGAATAAAATTTTAATATAATTTTTCACATATTTTGACATTATTTTTTTATTTTATTTTGTCAGTATATGATATTTTTCTTAAAAAAAATTATGTCATCAAATATCATCAAGTGATAAAGATTAATTGCGAAGAACACTTTTGCAATTAATGGTGAAGGAAACGTTTTATATGTCATAATAAAAGTCTACTATTTTGATTTTTGATCTTTTAACTTTTTAAATGTTAGTCATTTTAGTACTTTAACATTTAAATTTTCATTGTTTTGGTTCATAAAGTAACAATTTGAGTTACCTTGATTCTTAAACTTATTGGAGATTTAAAATAATCGCAAAATGTGTTTTATAACTTCCTCAAAATGTAAAATGCTAATAGTGTTACTTTAAAGTTGACAAAAAAAAAATCAAATTTAAAAGTAAAAAAGCGAAATAAATCTTTTAAAAGAGAAAAAATA
The DNA here is from genome assembly GCA_026544285.1 of Pachyrhizus erosus. Taxonomy (NCBI): domain Eukaryota; kingdom Viridiplantae; phylum Streptophyta; class Magnoliopsida; order Fabales; family Fabaceae; genus Pachyrhizus; species Pachyrhizus erosus. Next base: position 11,690 of record JAMLFT010005998.1, read on the forward strand.
AAAATAAATCTTAAAAGATAAGATAAAGAGTCAAAACTATATTTCAATTTAAAATTTTAAAAAATATTTAAATTAGTATGGATAAATACTATTTTTAATATTCTATACAAATTTTTAATTTTTCAACTTACGACTCATCTTAAACTTATCATAAAATTAGTAATTTTAATTATTGTTACTGATATTAAAAATTAAAACAATTTACCTTTGATTTTTCTTCCACATGACTGAGTGCCTTTAATTTGGTTTTAAACAAGAAAGTTTAATTTTTATAACCATATTTCTATTATCAAATTAATTTATTTTTTATAAATAATAATATTTCAAAATAAATTTTTCTTGTTTCTTCTTGAATCTCATATGTTTGAATATCATAGATAAAGTAATCATAACAATTTAATTTTAATCTTAATAAAATCATTATTTATAAATTATACTAATATGATTTGACATGGTTGATCCATAGCCTTGTTAATTAAGTATTTAGTCAGAGGTTTATATATTGAGAGAAGTCAAGCTATTAAATGAATCTTATTATCTCAATAGATTGATTTTTGATTGTCGGTTGAAGAATATTGAATTCACCAAAAATATTACATAAATCATATCAATCACAATAGGATCAACATAAATTATAAAAATAATCATGAAGTTTAATAAAACCATTATTTAGTATAACACACATCATAAGAACAAAATATAGGAAAAATAAATTAATTGAGATTTGGAGGTTAAATATCTCTCATAAACTTTTTAATCAAATAATAATAAAGAGATTAACTTCATTCCCCCTTTTACTTCAAGTGAGTTTTATAAAGAGATCACTAAAACTCAAATAGAATAGAAAAGATGCATAATTTGTATTTTTTTTTCTACAAATACTTTGATTTCTAAGTGTTTCGGGTGGGAGAAAATTATCAAATGAGATAGTGTGTGAGAGAGTGTGGCCTGTGCAAGAGAGAAGAGATAAGATAAATGTGAATTTTTAAATAGTTTATGTTTGGTAAAATTAGTTGAAAATTAAAAAATTAACTTAAAACTAGAAAGTTACTTGGTAATTAAAAGTTGATACCTAAAAGATGTTAAATTACCTCATTAAATTATAAATGTTTGGTAAAATTATTTACTGAAATAGCTAAAAAAATATAAAATGACATAAATATATATATTTATATGATATTTTTATATAATTTTAAATTTTATTTTATTGATAAACATATATTTTGAGATATTTATAATTTTGGATTTCAATTAATTTAGATATTTGTAAAATTTTATTTATAGATAAATTATTTTAACTATCTTTTTTTATTTTTAATTGTTATATTTTTAAAATATTGTATTATTTATTGTTCATCTTATGCTATATCTTAAAATATTTTAAATTAAATTGAAATCATAATTTTAAATAGAAATGACACTTTTTTTAAGTTAATTGTTATAATGATTAAAATAAATAATTTTATAATAAAATATTAAAAAGATGATAATCTAACAATATCAATATCTTAAATTATACGTTGAAATAATAAAATAAATATTATAAATAGCATAATGGTTAAAATAAATAGTGTAATATGAAAATATCAAACAATTATAATAAAAATAAAATAAACTAAATTAAACTTATTAGTTATCATTATCAATTTTTAATATAATAAATAGGTAAAAATGAGACAGTACTATCTTATGTAATAAAAATAAAAAAATAGTAAATCTTAATTTATGAGTCAAAAAAGAGAAATTAATTTTAAATACTTTTAAGTAAATATTGTAATGTCCCTTTTTATTTATCTTAATTTAAGAAAATTATTTTGATTATTTTATTTTGGATAAATTTTAAAACTTAATTTGTTAGGGGTTACAATTTGAAAAGAAACTAAATAATGTGTACACATCCAGATAACTTGAATTTAGTGATAACATACTCAAAATTACTATATAAGTAAAGATCAGATATAAGTGTAAATATTACATAACCCAAAGTATTACATAAACTAAATATTTTGCTAGCATATTAAACAACAAGTATTCTAAGTTGATCCCTAATGTCAAATTTTTTCCAAACAGATCATAGACAAATCCTTTAGAAGGATCTTCTTCCTTAGAGGATTCCTCGCCTTCACCTTGACCGTTTATTGAAACTAAACCGGTGGAAGAGTTTTGACGAGTAGATGGTTGGGCATGTCGAGGAGCTATTGGAATGTCTGACAATACTCTCGTATATCTAGGCGGCTGGATTTGAGATAGTACTACTGGAATATTTATATGATAGAACTGCCATGAGACTATAAGGTTAGGAAGTTTGAATGTGAATCTAACATAGTCGTGAGTCCATTGACCTTAAAGGATATTATTGTCAAGTGGAATAGGGATTAGAACTCGTTCACCATCTGTATCTAAAATGTGGGGGTTGTAGGAGTTAGTCATTTATTCTTAAGTAAACACATACATATATAAATCATTTTTATCTATCGTAGACTTTCATATCACCGTATCATGCCTAATTAGGGATTCTACTCATTTTAGGACCCTTCATGGCCTCCAATACTACTAACTCCGAGAGGACTTACATGAGTGTGTTAATAATAGTCCAAGTTTGCATTTTGGGTTGACAATTGGGAGTACATATTCTGCCTAGTACTAGATCTAGGACACTCTTAACTGAATCTTGGTAATGTTTCGCTTTGTTGGGGGACCAAGTCAGTTACATGACACCCACTTTATTGCGAGTGGTTCACAACTTAACACCTTATCTACCCCCAAGAACTCATTGGAGTCTACGTACATTCTTCATGTATCTTCTGTGGTCAACTCATGCAGTCTCCATTCTTATTTCTCATACGTTAGGAATTTTGACTCATTCTACTCTCCTTTTCTTCAGTCATCAAGCTTTTCTGATGTTGAATTTCATTTCATCAGCGTAGCCTTGCAAAAGCTCTATTTCATTCTCACTTTCAAATATCTAACCCCAATTTCATTCAATTTTTGTTTGGGTAAATTCTCAATTCACTGTCTATCTTAGGGTTGTTTGTAACATTTGACTATCAATTTTGAGACAGTTATAACAACATACAATTTCCCTACTTTTAGTAGAGAAGATAAATCATCAACATATAATATAGGAATAGCCAATTTAAAACTAAACAAAATTTCAAACAATGTATTAGAATCACAATTCTAGATAATAAGAAAATGGTACAATGGTATTTTTCAGTAACCTTTTACTGTTATTTATTTCTTTATTTTTCTCATCTCATATTTCTTCATATTCATATCTTATTTAACTAATCATTATTAGAATTTAATTAAACAAGATTAATCAAAAAGAATAATGCAAGGATAAAGCCGTCATTTTCAAAAAATATTATACTTATATCCTTTACTACTTTTCTTTTCCTTATTTTTTTTCTTCTTAACTTTTTATTTCTCTATTCACTCTCCTAGTTTTAGCTTAATAAATCAAAAATTAAATTTTGATGTACTATTAAAGAAAAGATTGCAACTTATAATTTACTCTTAAATGCTACTTAGTTAAATTATTAAAGAAGGAAAAATATAACTTCATTTGAAAAAGTATACAACTCCCTTAGAAAAAGTTTATAATTGTCTTTCAAAAAGTATACATCTCTCTTTGGAAAAGTATAATAGCTTTTGAAAAAAAAAAGTATACAACATCAATGTTCAAAAGTATACAACAACCATTGAAAAAGTATACAACAACAATGTAAGAAAATATACAATAACAATGGAAAAAAGTATATTTTCAAACTCTCCCTCCTCTCTCTAAGTCTCTCCCAACTCATTTTTCCTTCTTCCTCATAAGTTTACTTAACTGACAGAAATGAGATTGTTTTACAGCCCAAGTTTTGACTTCATCTTTCACTTCTGTTTTGACTCGTTCCTCACCAATTTACATTTTTGTATTGCTAATTCTATTCAATAATAATCAAGGATGACACTCAGACCAAAATTTAACCAACAACTAGAAGAAATGTAAGTCAGGAACCATAGTGGCCAAGGAAAATTCAAAAATTCGAATTCATAGTTTTCATGGTGTATTTGATTAAGTAAGAGTGTAATAATGAAAAAGATAAGTTTATGAATGATTTCGTACAAAAAATTCGAAGAATAAAAGGCTCCTCCTACCTTTTCTTATCTTCTCTGGCAAAAAGCGTTTGAGTTTTCTGGCGAGGGGATCCAAATCTAGTTGCACTACTTCGTTAGATTTTATTCTGGAATAGAAATGATGCTGAACAAATTCTGAACGTGTCTGGAATCAATTGGAATGGAAGGAATCCAATTTTGAGGGTGAATCTGCAAGTTATTGTTTTCATTTTCGCGTCTTTCTTCTCTTAGAGTCGTAAGTTATTTATAGAGTATCTAAGCCTAATTTTTGGTGTATTAAACTCGCGAGGATGAACGAAGGTGTTTATGGCATGGTAGGGCGGCAAAACGTAGGACGATGTCACAAAAGGAAGGGTGCTCGAGGTTAAGGCTGAGTGAGCAACTTTAATGACGCCATAATGTTTTTAGGAATGTTTATATGATGTTTATTTTGTTAAATTCTCAGCAACAGACTTAGCAATCAAATGGCAACTCCTGCTCCCACTTTCCACTTTTTGCCTCTAGGTCGTTCTCTTCGAATTCGCTCCACCCATTTTTTTTTCTTGTGCTTATATTGCACCTAGAGTGGCTCTCAAGTGGTAGGCACGCCCCTCTCCCTCTCTCTAGTCTTGGGTTCGAACCTAGACCAAACATTTTCCTTTTTTCCCATTCTTTTTCTTATTTTCTTTTTATTTTTATTTTTTATTTTAATTTTTAAAATTATTATTTTTTATTTCTGATTTTTTCTAAAAATCCTATAAAATAGTTTATATTTTTCTTCTTCTATTTCTATATTTTCTTTTACCAAATCATTTATTTATTTTAATAAATTTATTTATTTCAATTATTTTATATATTTATATCAAATTAAAAATTTATTTCTTACTTCTAATCTCAGTTTTAGATTTTTATTCCCTTCTTCTTTGATT
>JAMLFT010005999.1:0-15455 GCA_026544285.1 Pachyrhizus erosus
AAAGATGAAAATGTATAATTTCTTTTCGTTTGGTATCAAAGAATTAGACATGACATGTTTAAAATATCAACCCATACTAAAGTACATCTTTTTGCATAAGTTGGCATAAACTGGACATTGCATACAAAAAATTAATTATATTTAAGTTATAATTAATTATACTAGCCTACGCCTGCCCTTAATCGATTATATCTCGCCCCCTATATACTACAATTGATTATAATAATTAGCGAGCCACTCCCCATTCTTATTCTTATTCCCCTCGTATTCTTATAATAATAATAATAATAATAATGAAAAATAATAAACATAATAATAATAATAATAATAAATCAGTGATAAAAAAAATAATTATAGTAAAATAGAAACAATAATAAATTAATAATCAAAATAAAAATATTAATTATAATAATAAAATAAATATTAATAATAATAAAAATATAGTAAAATTGCAATGATAACATATGATTCACAAATGAAAAGTTGATCCTTTAAAAACATCCTTTAAAAAAGAATGAGTTTTCTACCTATTTAAATTATAATCAATGACTTTCTTTGATCCGCAAGATGACAAATACATATTTTTTAGTTGGTTTAAATATCAATTTATCTCTAAAAAATACTATTTTTTAACGTTGATTTTTAAAATTATTTTATTTTAATTTTTTAAAAATTATATTTTTATTTTATTTTAATGTTTATTATCAAGTAACAATAAATTTTGCTGGTATAACTGGTTATTCCGGGAGATCAAATTGATTATTCGGCAGTAAAGATTGTGACAGGGGTACCCCGAAGCTATTCCTGTGATAGAATCGTCTTTGGTAGCGTTATTACGCGGAAGTTCGAGTGTAGAACAATCTATCTTAACTCATTTTTGTAGTTTGCATACTTTTGTATTACCTCTTCTTACTGCTGTATTTATGTTAATGCACTTTTCAATGATACGTAAGTAAGGCATTTTTTTTTTTATTTTCTTACATATTTGTAATCACAATTATTTTTTTATTTTGGGAGGAATTTATTTCATTGCTACAAATATGAATTATTTAAATGAATAAAATATGTATTTAGAATAGTTGAGTAATTTATTATATCATTAAAGATAGTGACATAATTTTTTCAATAAAATATGTTTTTAAGCCTATATTTATTTAAAATAGTTAAAGATGTTAAATTAGTTATTAAATAATTAAAAATAAAATTTAATAAAAAAATTACATGTAATATTCTTTTGTTCAATTCATGACTGTTATATCAAGTCCCTATATTATTAAAATTATTGTTAAGCCATTATTAAAAAACATCAAAGATTAAAATAAAAATATTACTTAATATTGTAAACTAAAATAAAAAATAATCTTTAAAAGAATAAAATTAATTTTTTCTTCTTAAAAACCAAAACAAAAAAAAATATTATTTTTCAAGAACCAAATTTATATCTAAATCTGTAATTCTTAATCATTAATTCACTAGATTTGATCATAATAATGACTATATTAACTAATAGAATTTCAAAATCTTATAATTAAGATAATCAATTGTCACAATAAAAAATATTAAAATCTAACTCAATATTATTTTCATTCCATTTTTAGTGCATCTATACATCATTTGAGAAATTTACTGAACACGTAAGTAGCTCTAGCTTGCATTACTTCCCAATTCCCTACAAAGACATTGACAACTAAAGTTCCATGAAACTCTCATACAAATCAGCATTAAATCAACATTTTGGTTGCAAGCTCACTATTAAATCATAACACAAAGCTCATGTATTATCAAGAAAGTTTACTTCAACTGATTAAATAGGATGTATAAATTGTAAATATTTTTCATATAGATCAAAAAAGAAATATATTGACAACGCTCAATAGATATCATTGGCTTTTCCCCTACACTGGCAATGACCTGTACTGTGATTAAAGTTCAAGCATTCGACATCTATATATATGTTTGGATTAAAATTAGGAGTTAAAAAATATTTACCCTCAACAATTTTTTTCTTTTTCATTTATGAATTGAAATTTGCAATTATATATTGAAATCCATAAAAGTATTTTACAAATTTTAAACCAAACATAGCCCAAGTCTTTCCGACTTTCATTTGATCATTCAGATTTGTTCTCTTTCACCATGGTATATTGATCTAACCAGGATAAAATTTGTACCAATTTTTCTGTTCCTTTGTTTGCCATTCATACAGCCGGATTAAAAAATTATATTGCAAAGATGACGAGAATATGATATAAGCATTTGCATTTGATATGTAACTATAAAATAAAAGGATGTAGTTAAAACTTAATTTTCAACATTTACTGGAATAAACCATTCAAATCTCCCTTTATCTAGTAAATTTTTCTACTGTTGAACTAAACATGCATGGACTCTTCTTCTCCCTGTTTCAAAGCCAAGTGACAAAAAGAAACAAAAAATCTTGCCCCAGATATCATTGTTCTAACCAATTTTACTACTCAGCATCACATAACAGTAGATTCAAAAAAGAATGGGCATTCTCAGGGCAACTTAACGCTATCATGTAAGGATTGTCTCTCACCTGCATGGAAGAATATTTTAAAAAATAACTGTTAGTACATATTAATATTTTTGTTTCTTTTTAACAAATTTAATCATTAATTATGTTAAAAAGTTGTGTCTAAAGTTTTCAACTTTGCCTCAACTTGAAATTTTCTTTAAATGCAAATTTTCCATGTAAAAAAAGACTATGCATGGAGTAAAATAATTTTACACAATTATTCAATCATAAATTATCATGTATAATAAATTTGTTGACTTTTACAAAATTATCTTAAAAATCATATTAACGATGATTTACAGTCAATACATCACTATTAAACTCAAAAAAAGAATTAACATGGAATTAAATATTACAAGCTTTCAAACAAAAGTTACTCATTTTTTACAATTATTTTGCTTACATAATTAGTGATAAAGTTTATTTTAAATAATGGCACCAAGTTTATTTATATATTATGATTTTTTTAAATTTTAAAATAATAAAAAATATTGAGATTTCAGAAATATAAATAAAAAAGCAATTTAAGTCAGATTGTGTTCAACTGGTTCGACTGTATGACCTAATAATGGTTGGTTACACTCTTGTAGATCTGATTTATCCTTAATATCTAAACTAACCTAGATGCTATGGTTTGGTTTGGTTCAATTCAAGTTGGTTTGGGTTCACCAATCTATCTGGATTCTTGATCAGCCCATAGGTAGAACTTGCAATGAAATATTTCAACACAAAGAAATACTGTAATAATCATCGAAACTAACCTTTAAGAACTAATACTTGATGTCCCAAAGCAAAGAGGAATTTTTGGTATTAATTGCATATTCCAGTTCAGGTGAAATCCTCCCAGACATTCTATGTGATAACAACCTTGACCTCAAAACTGCCAGCAACTGCTTATGACGTGACTCCTTCCTCTTTAGTACTTGTATATAAGCCTGAAGTCCAAGCCATTCCACCTCTTCCTTCTCCAACTTAAGAATCGGTCGTATATCCGAATTAAGACACATCGAGTGCATCCTTTTCTTTATCAGGAAGTACATATATCTGGCAGTTGATCATGAAAGAAAACATAATTGAGTGACGGTTATAATTCCTAGAATTAATGTATTCAGAAAGAGATATATAATTATTTGGTTGATAACCTATGCATAGCATTAGTTTGATAAGAAGTCAATCAAATCAGTAATGAGAAAATGCAGTCTTAATATCAATTCAAGGGTAAGATCATATTACATTCATACCTCAAAGATCTCTGAATAATGTTTGAACAATATCCTTTGTGAAGTTTGCAGATGAATGATAGATCCCGAATATAACAATGAAACTTCATTGCACATAACAAAAATATTTGATAAATATTTAATCTGACAACAGCTGCTGAATTTATATTTGAATCAAAGAATATAGGGTGGCATTTAGGTCTTAGAAAGAGACGCAGCTTCTCCTTAAGAATAGTGCCTGGTTTACCTTGCCAGCGAACAGTAAGAGTAGAGCTTAAATGGTTACCCAAGTACCTGTGAGGCATATGGAACTACTTATTCCAAGAAAAGAACCAAAAAATGTTTCACGTTATAAATAATACTTAACTCTAAATAGATTTCAGACATGTACATCAATCAGATAACGACATTAAATAATTTGAAGTTCCAATTATGGTTACAGGTAAAAAAATCTAATAACTATCCTGCACCTGAAAACATTTCACAAGAAATTTGTCTGAGACAAGTTTATCCAAAAATAAAGTATGAACATATCAACTACCAAACCATAGTTCAAAGATATAGGATAAACTGTAGACTTCTTAAATTAAACCTAACCCAAAGTAATCTAATTAACCCCTGCTCCAAGATCCTACTACCTAACCCAGAGTAATCTAATTAACCCCTGCCCCAAGATCCTACTTCTGACAAATGATTTGGTATCTGTTTATTAAACTTTCGTAATTAAATTTAGACAAACTTATCACAATTTGAAACTCTACAGTAGAACATCAATGATCAATAAATACAAAAGCAAACTTGTAAGTATCAAAAATACTAATTAAGACAATAAGATAAATCAAAAAGCTTTAAACAAAGATTAACTTAGTGTAGTCAGCCTGAATTTCCATAGTGGAACAATTGATAAGAAGACCACTCCATCTAAGAAATGAAGTAGCACCATCTTCACCCACATAAACCCTGTTCAATGGGATTGGGGAATCTGACTGTTCTACATCAAAGTTTGCACCAAACTTTTTCTTGTTCATTTTGCACTTGTAACGACAAATTCCTCTTTCTAGCCTGGAGAAAAAGCTATCTGCCAGCTTCTTTGAGGTTGATATAAAAAGGAAATCATCAATATATCGCATTATCAAGTAAGAGGAAGATGAGACTTTATCATCACAATTGGTTTGCCCAGCATTTTTCTCCTTGCAACTGCCAGATTCAAGAATCTTTTCAAGAAATGGAAATAGTACATCTCTCTCCAAATGTCCATAATACATGCAGCAAAGCAAAGATGACAAAACCCCTCCCTGGGGAATACCAACACCTTGCAAGTAGAATTTTCCATCAAACTGCAACACATTGCACTTCACATGCTCCATAACATAGGAATACAGATCTTTCTTTTTCACAAGCTTCCCCTGATCCTGCGGTATTATATAAGTTAAAATTAAGTATAGTATGGGATTCTTTACTATAACTTTTCAGTTGTAAATAATCATGTACTTAGAGAATTTACCCCAATTTCTTTGAAGGTAAAATAATACTAATACATTAAAGCTTGAGCAATATGTACAGTTTGTCAATTAGGCAGACTTACCCCATAATATATCAAGCATATACTTTTATTATTCCTAAAACACAATGAGTTTAACCCATAACTTGATCACTCCGGTTGTTCTCAAAGATGGATGAGTAACCATTAGAACAATAGGCTCTTAATTCATTTGTAGTTAAATGAACATACATAGCATCAAGTGATTATGTTATGCTAGATTTGGACAAGCGTACCAAATTCTGATCAAACAAGCCGTACAAGATGAGATGGCACTATAATTTACATCTATATGATAAATTTGAATTATCATTCTTGAGAACATATCCTTTGCGCGTACTCTCCTTTTCAAGTAGCTTCATGTGTTCCTTGTTTTGTCACACATCTTGAGAGACTTCATGCCAAAATGAAATCAATATTTTTTTTCCAAAACTGTAATTCCTGCTTTGAGTTTAGGCAGTCTGCAGTAATAGGCAACACCATTAGGAGGCTGGTGGTACATTATTTGGGTAACACCAGAGCACCTGACTTTAGGATGTTGGTCTGTGGTAGTGGATGTTTTCTTTGTTGATTCAGTCTATCCATGAGCTGTTATTTAAGTTTTTCTCCAAGTGACTCAGGACAGTTGCTAGCAACATAAAGTGCAGCAATGCAACAGCTGTTTATTTCTGGTTTCACCCGTTTGGTTCAGAATGAGGTGTTGTTTGTGGTTTGTGTTACTACTTACTAGGAAATTATGGTTTGTAGATAGTTTCTATACGAATTATTTACTGTAAGGGTCAAAAAATGTGTTTAAGAATCAGAAAATTAGGATTTTTTATTTGAAAACTCTGATTCAATGAAAGGGGAGGGTTGCAAAATTACCCCCCTAAAAAGCCTAAAGTGATACAGTCATAGCTAAATTATGGAATTTAGGGGTAACTAATGGCACCCTGCAAGATGCTGTAATTAACACCAATTGTACATACAATATCCTAATGTATAACTAAATAGTGCAAATTGAATCGTGTTAACTGAATATACAAGAATGTCTGTTCAAGTTGTCTTTCAAGTCTCAGCCACTGCCTGTACCAAGGAATCTAGTATAAATATGAAGACAATAAAATTAAAACAAAATCTCAGTTTAAAATAGGTGTAACTTTAGTGCCTTTGTCAGCTGAAATATGGGTGAACAAACAATATGAGAAGAAAAGACAATTTCAATTATATACATGTTCAATAACCACTGAACGTGTAACTTAAACATATATATAACATAGGAGGAAGAGAAAGATCATATTGATGGTATAAGGCATTTTGCATGAATGTGTAAACTTGTTATAACCCAAAATGAAACAGAACAAATGATGACAGAAAGTGCAAGTATACTGTATACCCACCCTGATGACTCTCCTATAAAAAATGATACCTGGTTAACAAAGACACCATGTTGGGAACGAAAGGAAGCAAATGAAGTGAATTGTGTATGGCCATTGTTGCTTGTTGCATCTGGCATTGTAAATTGCTTCTGAACCCACAGAGACTTCTTTGTGCAAACAACTTGATCATACCGCTTAAGATAGTACTCATCTTTCAGAAGTAGATCTTTCATTATCTTAAGAAGTTTGTCTTGATCAATAGAATCAAATGCTTTCAACACATCAGCCGTAACAAGGAATAAATTAGGCACACATGCTGATCCCTTCTTTTGGCCAACCAAAAACGGGCATAATTTTTTATAAACATCATTGTAGTCAAACACAGAAGAACCTAGATTGTCAGGCTCCTTGAACAGAATTCCTTTTAGAACAGTATGGGCATCACAAAGAACAGCATTAACAGACTCATAATATCTACACTTCATTTTGATTTCCTGGGGTTTTACCATCCACTCTGTTTTGCAATTTCGAACTCCCATAGTAGACGTAAGCAATGGCATTCTTGAAGAACCTTTCAGATTTGCTACCATCCTCACTCCATTTTCTTTTGGTTGAAGTCTAAGCTTTGAAAACCCAAATGGTCTACCTCTAAGAATATTATGTACAGCAACATCATCCAGGTAACTGTAATCCCCGTCTTTGAAGCAAGCAATAGTGCTAGCAGCCAACTTTTCCCAAACTGGTTTTGGATAATAGTAAATATCTTGTTTCCCTTGCTCACTTTCAGTAGCATAGAAGTTTGCTTGCACCAAAGGTACAACCAGACAAGAGAAATACCAGAAGATCCACTTCTCTAGAAGCTTGCGTTTGACACCATGTACAGCATCATTCCAATTCTTGAATTCTTGATGAAAGAATTTATTTTTCCCTTCTATATACTTTAGAACACAAGCATTTTGACTATTTAAGAAATATTTATTTGATAGGAAAGGGAACGATGATATTTTAAGTTTGTGCATACATAGCTTTAGAGGGAATTTTTCAAATCTCCGTAAGTGTATGAACTTGGAAATATTTCTCATCATTATTCTCCAAGTAGGAGGAGTACCTAATAATTCGGAAGGAAGTAAACTCCTAGAAGCAGCCCATATGAAAGATACAACTTGGCTTTTTGAGCAGTATGCCTTCAATGCCTCAGATTGTGAATCTATTGCTTCCCCAGTATCTGCACAGTTTTTAGTACCAAACTCCTGGTATTTCTTGCGCACATTTGTCTTTGATGCATTGTCCTGCAGTAAACATTTATTTGCAAAGGTACCAAATATTTCTTTCAGTACGGAAAAATAATAGCATTATAATTATTAGGAAAAAGCTAAAAACTAGAAAGCACTTTAGACACTGTATGTTTCAATTATCAACTTGAACCAATAATAAACCATGAGAATTCTAAGGATAGTTTTATATAACCTCACCAACGTAGTGGAAACTTCCTGAACCAATCATAGAACTTTAGTATCCTAAAAAGGGTAAAAAAAAAGGAACCATATGTCTGGAACTAGATCTTACAATTGTATTTTTATCCAATTGTATAGCACAATGCTTATTCAAGAGCTTTGTATGCTGGCAACACCGTGCCCTACAAATGAAATGCTTAAACCACTTAACAAGGGAATGATACCTGCAAAAAAGTAATAAAATTAAAATAAGTACAATTTACAAGAATTAGAGCTTTCATCATCGACTTTGAATTCTAACGCATATACAAGGCTCATCCTATAATTTTGCTTCATGGGAACACGTGTAGGTTTACATCCAAGTTGGTTGCCCAACTCCTTAAAAAGATCATGATTGTATTTCCTTTGAGAGATATAATACCACACTTTGAGTAGGCCACCACAATTCCAAGGAAAAATCTGTTTCCCAAGGGTCTTCATTTCAACCTTGAATCTATCAAGAGTGTCATCTAACTTGCCAAGTTGAGTTTTTTTTTTTTTTTTGTAATTTTAAAATTGAAATATTTGGATGATTTATTATACTACTAGCATACTTTATTTGTATTTGCTTTGTGATTGATGTATATGATAGAGGTTTGTGTTTTCTATTCTCTGTAGTTTTATTTATTTGGTGGTTAACTCATGAATTATCTTTTTCAACAATTTTTTATTATTTTTAATCTTTTTACAAGTTTTGGCAGGTCAACCCAATCCAACCCCCAACTCATTACGAGTTTGGGTTTGCTTGAGATTCCCAACCTAACGAGAAAGTGGATTCAACCCATTTTTTAGCAAGTTGAGTTGGATTGGATTGGGTTGACCCATTTGAGTCTCCTGCTTGACAATATAAATTCATCTGCACCCCATTAGTCTTTTATCTATTGGTCTCTCAACAATACCCCACGTCCTATTTTTATCAAGAGCTCTCACATCCCGTTCATGGATTAAACCCAATTGTCATCCTTAAATGCACTTGTACTAATGATGGGATCCTAACAAAGTCAATAGATGAAATGAAGCTATGGTGCCACAAGGGAAGCTGTTTAGAGAAGGAAAAATTGAGAAATAAGGTCACAAAATCTTTTCCCTTTCCTCAATGCAATTTGTAAGTCATTTGGGTCAAGATCATATTTTTGATATGTTTGATCTTAGGATTTTGGCTTAAGACCTAACTCAACCTCGCAAAACCAGCTTGTAAGGTGAGGATTGTCCAAGCTTTATATGCACAACTTAGGCTTTATCTCTAATTGATGTGGGATCTAAACATCCCAAGAGCTGAAGTCCGGGCAGCGTACACTATGATGCTTCACTCAGCTTTTCTAGTCAACCCCTTCATAGGTAGCCCTTTCCAAGAAACTAGCAACCAAATCTAATAGCTGCAAGGCAGGTTTGGGGTGATCTCAATTAAGGCAGCTTTCCAACATTAGGCATACGAAATAATTGAAAAAAAATGCTAACTTGGAGATTTTAAGCTACAAATCTTTACATAATTACAATTAGGGGAAAATTAGAGAAGCCTAATCCTAATTACAACAAATAAGGAAACATTTTATACATAATTACATGCTACAACACGTTCTAAGTCCCCTTTTATAGAAACTTATCAGGAAAAAAGTTGAAACTTGAAATCAAAGCATCTTCTAAAACAATTGTAGGAATGGTTTTAAATCAATCCTGCGGCATCATGAAATTCAAACTCCAAAGCAAAACGATAATTGGACAGGAGAAAAAAATAAACTGCAAATATATTACGAGCACAAAATACAGGACATGAACTTGGGACTTTATCAATGATTAATAATTAAATTTAAAAATGTCATAACATTCACATTTAAGAATGTGTTGAAATTAAAAAGATCTGCCTGAACTTACAGGCATCCAGAGCCATTGCTGTGCAAACAAGGTATTGGCTGTGCACTGGCATTTGCATCTGAGAATCCAAAAATTTCTCCAATAAGATGCTTTGAATAAGCCAAATTTGGCTTTAAGGAATACAAAATATCTGAAGATACTTTGTGAAAGAAAAGTATAATATCTTTAATTTAAAAGAGGAAGCAATGCTATAGGCCCTTATAACATTATAAGTTATAACACTAAAATAATGTCTCTCATGAACTTGAAGGGCAAGTGATTATGAAGGAATTCATAAAACAATTCACGTTTGAGCTTGTAAACATAGGGCAATTCCATATAAAGTATCAGTGAAGGAAACCAAAAAATCCCATTTCAAGAAGGGACATGTACAACATGCAAGGTTCAAAATTCATTGGAGGATACGTTTCTTTGGAAGAACTGAACGAGAAGACTCCAGGTTATAGAAAATAGATTGCCTTTTGATATCAGTTCTCTTAGGAACAGCTGGAACAGATTGCAGGATTAAACAGCAAGAACATTGCCATGACATCTGCAGTTAAACAGCATATAAAGAGCACGTGAATATAATATAAACAATTATATTAGAAGATAATTTATGTCACCAATCAAAATTGAAATGGTAAATTACTGTTGGTGAAGATTAAGACAAACCCCAGCCACAGTCCTCTTGCACTTCAGTATTAATATTTTGGGTAATGCAATTATAACATACCATCAACATCTCAACCCTCACTTCTTCATTAACATATTCCCACACGATGATAAATATTTACAAAAAGAAAAAAACAATATTGTAGAGTGACTAGAATTTGAAATGATAGTTATCTCCATCAACAGCTTTTATAAGACATGCTATTTTCCTTGCTTCTTTGTGAGCTTTTGGCTAATGGGATTTTAAAGGATGTTTCTTGCAAAAGGAGTAGATCTTTTGACTGAAGCAATTTCCTTTACCCTTTTTTGATGTTACTTTGTAACATTAGGCAGATCATTACACTCCAACTTTATATTCCCTTCTATCTTGATGAACTTCTCTTTTATAAAGAAAAAGTACCCAAAATTGCCTATTGTAGATAATGCTGACTTTCAAGGCATTTATTGCATGTTAAAAGCTAAATTGCTACATGCTAAATTCTGGGCTCTTGAGAATTACTATTTTCAATATCAAACTCCACTTATTGTTACAAATGATTATTGGAAGCAGACAATCTGAACATTTCATATAAATATCACATGATTCCATCAACAGCAAAGATCAAAGGAAAATTTTTATCAAATACAATGGAAATAGATTAGATGGTATTTACTCCTATTAGAAATGGATTGGGTTTAATTCAACTACAAAAGTTAACTCAATGAAGGAGGGTTTGCCCAAGTCTCATAAGGAGTGTTCTACTCAGTCCTAGTCAATATGTGGAACATCTTAACACCTACAATATAAAATTACAATCAGATTTCTCTATAAGTTTAATTTACTCTAGCTGTCCATCATATATTACTTTGATATAACTTGAAATGTTGTATGGTTACAAAGAGTCAATAATTGATATTGTTCCGCTAAATACAAAAGTAAAACAGATTAAGGATTTTCTTCATACCTATCAATCAGTACAATTTTAAAGTCTATCACACCAAATGTGATTGATGCTAGCTACAAATGTGTGGAGCACATGAAGAATGCAAGTTTGATACAGAAATGAATTTAATGCCTACCAAAATTTCAGGACAAAAAACAGTAGCATTCTACAAAAGTACATAGAAACAATTAATCACCTTTTCATGATAGCTTAAGCTGGTGGTGTTGGGCTGAAAACTAGCATGCAAGCAATCTGTGTTAGTAGGAAGTACAGTACAATGTGTATTTAGACTATTTTCTTCAAGGGTTAATTGCTTTTGCATTTTGCAACTACGCCGCTGCCAACTAAACGGCCTAGAACGCTTTCCAAGCCAAGGTGTAATACAATTGGAGCCTTGTTTCCCTTCTGACTCCAACTTCCTTACAACAGTTCCAGTTCTTGTTGACTTAGGAACTTCAGAGACACTGACATCATAATTCCTGCTCCCATGATGCCTGATCAGTTGCATTGAAGAGTTACTGGTTATGCCTAGGTTACTTGAAAAGCCCAGAGGACCATTGGTACTGCAAGAATTAAGGCATTTTCGTTTTTCTACTGTTAGGTCATCAGCATCAGCTCTTTTTCTCTTTTGGTCACCTGTTGCAAATGAAACCCACTACTGCAACATCTCATCGATAGTCGAGGGAAAACTCTAAACTCATGACAAAAATAAGTTGTCAAGAAAGACAACACAATATAGCAACAACAATAAATAGGTACCATAATAGTACACAGTTCATTGATTCATGGGTATCAAATCACTTATATACATCAGATATGGCAATGGTTATTGATTTCTCAGATGTGGCAATTAACATTCAAATCTTCTAAGAATTTTAATGACTAGACAAGTAATTTTAAGATTATATTATTAATCAACAGTCTGGCATTATTGCAAATTGAACATAGGATTAGAAGTCTACATGAATTAAAAAAACCTTACATGTTTCAAGAAACAAGATGGATTTAAACATTCTAAATGCATATATTTTGTAGCAATAAAAAAAACAATTTTACACAGAAATTTTTTATGTTATATTTAATGTGTTTACAGAGATCGATAGACACACATTTCTTATTACCATATTTTTGATAGTGAGACTTCGGTGACCCCTTGAGTAATTCAAAGCATAGATTGCTGATTGAAGGGCCTACTACCTGGTGGTGCTTTCCATGGGGAGTTGGCAAGAATATTGATGTATTCCTTAGTAGGTAAACCATAAAATAATCTCCAACCTGCATGGATGAAGGTTTTTACCTAGATTTTAATAAGAAAAAGAATAGAGAATTAAAAACTAGCTTCGTCTATATAAACATCCTAAAATTTTGATATCATCACATACCCTACTTAACAGAAGACACCAAGATGGACAGGATAAAAGCTCCACAATAGGGCTTGAACATTTACTCTGCATATGAACAAAATAAGCAAATACAAGACATGTACTGATACATATACACCAGCTAGAATTCATTAAATACATGCTTTTGTGTATAATAGTTGAGAGTTGGAGACGTTAAGACAAAGATGCCTGCCTAACCAGTAACCACACTCTAAAAATAAAGGAAGGAATAAAGCATATTAGTCTTCATAAAAATTATAACCCTAACATTATTTCATCCTTAGATCCACCAATGCATTAACATGAATCCTCCATTTGCAAGTTTATATTATGAAAACACTCAACAGTTAACTAAAATCAGATAAGAGAACTAATGTGCTAACAAAAACCATCCAGAAGTATGCAGTCTTAAGGCATGCAATAGCATAAAAGCCACTCAACTCGCAGTGTATAACCATTGTTGAAGATTACAGGATCAACGGCACCTAGGTAATAAAACAAATCATTTTAGGTGGTACCTAATGAACGTTCATTATAACTCCTTGAAACATCTAATCCAACATTAAGAATACCCTCATAATGGAAAAACAGCAACAAAAACAACATAAAGAACAATGCCCGAGAGTAAAAAATGACACAAAGAACCTAAAAACCTATACAGCACTAAACAAGGAAGAAGCTTGTGACCGTATCATAACCCGAACGCAACACATTGAAAAAAGCTGGCTCCCTTTGATGCAGCATCTGTTCAATGGTCAACTTTACAATCTGAAAGTCAAAATCAGCATTAGTAAACCATTATCTGGAGGATTCTACCCAAAAATCAAACCCCAACACAAGGGGAAAAAGCATTTCCTACATTTTTCAACAAGTAAACTTATAGAAACAGTAATCAAACAGTAATAACAATAATCCACAATATTCAGAATGAAGTGAAAATCAATCTATTAATCTCCCT
This sequence comes from Pachyrhizus erosus, assembly GCA_026544285.1. Taxonomy (NCBI): domain Eukaryota; kingdom Viridiplantae; phylum Streptophyta; class Magnoliopsida; order Fabales; family Fabaceae; genus Pachyrhizus; species Pachyrhizus erosus. The sequence goes on from JAMLFT010005999.1 coordinate 13,937, forward strand.
GAAGGATGAAATGAATATCCAAGTATCAGAAACCTAAAAGGAAATTAGCAGAAAACAATCAAGGAACCCTCTATTTCCTTGCCCAAGCCTTCGCCGAAACCCCCGAAGCTGTTTTGTTTTCCACAAGCCAGTTCTTCCAAAGCGCAAAGCGCTCATCAATTCAAACGCCGTAACGTAATAAAAAAAAAAAAAAAAAAAAAGCAGCAGTAGCACATTTTAGTACCTGATATTGGGAGTTGTCGGAGGGTGGGGCCAAGAACTTGGGCGGAGGTGCTGTTTCGGAAACGACGACGTAGCACTGCACAAGGAGTTTGCGGTAATCGGAGGGGTCATCGGGTCGAACGAGAAAGGACTTTGCGTCCAGAGCGCAGCCAAGGCAACGGCCGCCGCCGCAGAGGCAATGCTCCGGCGGCGGAGGGAGCAGCGATATGATGGTGTCGAAGAGGGTTCGCGCTCGGTGGCGGTATATGCGCCACAGTACGGGTGGAACCGCGGGCTTGTTGCGTTTTCTCGCCATTTTCCGGGGATGCGCGGGAAAAGTGTGCGAGCAAGGAAAAGAAAATATTTCAATTTATGAATAGACGAAGAGAGTTATTTTAATTTTATGGTGTTTTGTTAGAAGTAGGAACATTGAATTTGAAAGAAAATGGAAGAAGTTGAACTTGATTTGGAAAATGTAACATGGGAAATATACACACTTTCCACGGCATAAATATGAATTTAATTTGAGGGAAAATAAATTTTGAATTAAATTTTTATTAATTTAGATTAGCTTGGATTTTTTAATTTTTTTTTTTTACAATTCGAACTAAATCAATTAGGTTCAAGATTAATTTAATTTGAATTAATTGAGTTTCTTATTATTTAATGTGTAAAATTTCATTTTAAAGAAATATATGATTTTGTCTATAAATTTACATAAAATCTTGTCATCTAGTGTGTCTTTAGACTTAAACACGAACTTTAACTTTATGTTGAAATTCAAAGAATTTTAGTGAAAAAATATTAAAGGTTATAATTTTGAAAAATTATTGTGAAAAATGTTTCTTATAAAAGAATATTTTGTAATTTGATAAAAAAAATTTAGTAGAACTTGGTTGGTTGACCAAGAATTAAATGTATTCTTAGTGTTATTTTTTCTTATTTGAGCTTTAATCTAATGTGTTGATTGTGTTTCTTTATAACATGGTTTTCAAATCTTTTTAATAAAAGTAAGTTTATTACTACTATTGTTCGTTTCCTTTTTAGCAAGTTGTTTTTTTTAAAAAAAATTAAACCTAGTTTAAACAAATGATAGACAACCTTGTTGTTTTTCAACGTCTTGCAAAAAACTTTTCAAGAAACGTAATTCAAATCCTCTATTCTTTTGAAATTTTCTATAAAGTCATACCTTTTTACTAGTTATAGCCTTGAACTATTAACCTAGCTTTGTTTCTTACCATTTATCCTTGCTTATCCAATTTGTTTTTGAAGAATCATCTTGTTCCAATAATACTTTTATTTTTAGGCTTGAGAACAA
>JAMLFT010006000.1:0-16724 GCA_026544285.1 Pachyrhizus erosus
TTTTATCAAAATAAATATTAACTAATTTTAAATATTTAATGATTAAATTTTTAATATTAAATAATATTTAATAATTAAAATACAAATATTAGAAATATACTTGATAAAGAGAAAAAAAGAGAAAGAAAAAGAGAGAGAAGAGAGAAAGAGACATTAGAGAGAGAGGAGATGAGAGAGAAAGAGACATTAGAGAGAGAGGAAATGAGAGAGAAAGAGACATTAGAGAAAGAGGAGATGAGAGAGAAAGAGACATTAGAGAGAGAGGAGATGAGAGAGAAAGAGACATTAGAGAGAGAGGAGATGAGAGAGAAAGAGAGGTTAGAGAGAAAAAGAAAGGATAAAGATAGAAAGGAAGAGACAAAAGGGAAGAGAGACAAAGTGAGTATGAAAAATTTTAATTTTTTTATAATAGAATTTGAAATTCTACAATTTTAACTAATAAAAATATTTTGGCAAATAACTAGAATTTCAATTATTTTTTAAGTTTTTCGTCCAAACATATTTTATCACAAAATATTTGAAATTCTTTAAAAAAAATGAATTACACTCTTAAAATTTATCATCTAAATACATTATTACAATGATATTATTGTCAAAAAATTTAATTATTTATTACATTAAATAATTTAATAAGAATAATTTGATATTTTTTATCACAATAAAACTTGTATTTTAATTTAAAAAAGTTATATTCTTTGTTTTTCACAAGTACAATTTTGTAAAAAAAACATAATAAAAAAACATTTTTGACAAACATTACTTTTTTACTAATGTTAATTTTAAAAGGAAAAAAAATACTTAACTCTCCTAAACTTTACCTCTTTTGTAAATAGACACTTTATATTTTTATTTTATCTTAACTAATTTTTAAACTTTATCTTATTTATAAATAAATATTATAAACTTTAATTTTATTCAAATTTATTCTTAAACTTTACTGTCTTTTCAAATAGACACCTTAATTTTAATTTAATCTCTTATCTATTTTGTAAATAGTATTTTATATTTAAATAGAGTTAAACTAATAATATAGAATAAATCCCAATTAATTAATTATTTTAAATCCTAATCATATATTTATTTTGTTTTTATAAATCATTTTTTAAAAGATTAAAACATAATAAAATAAGTAAATTAAACAAACACTCTATAAAATTTTATGAAATTATATAAATATCTCTTATTATTTTCTATTAATATAGTAACATTTCTTTATATGTTATACTAATATCCCTTTAATATTTGTAAACATTACACTAGTATCTATTTTGATTAACAAGACAAGATATTTGTGTAATTTTATAAAATTTTAAAAAGTGTTTGAGTAATTTACTCTAATAAAATTTAGAATTAAAATTATTAAATAAAAACTTTTTGGTTGTTTTTTATTATTTTACTTTTTTTAATTCATATTTTTATTATTTTTTAATTAAAAATATTAAATAAAAATATTTTTATTATATTTAAAATTTAAGATATCTATTTGTAAAAAAAAAAAACTTAAAAATCAATTGTAACAAAATTAAAGTTTATGTGGTGTTTATTTGTAAACTAAAAAGAATTTATGAATCAATTAAAATAAAATTATAGTTTAGGATGATAATTTATAAAAAAAGATAAATTTTAGAATAGTTAAATAATTTTTTTTATTTTTTAGAAATAAATCAAACATAAAAAATAAATATTTCCAACTTCAAATTTTTGAAAAACTAATTTTTTGTTATAACAAACGCTGTGTCCTTTGCCTATCTTTACGATCAGTTTAGTATAAAACCTAGTATTAAATAATATGAGACCATAACTAGGACACTTAAACATAATAGATATATTATTAGATAAAATGGGGAGGACATGAAGATACAGTATCCTCCAAAAGAAATCAAAATTTAGTAATTTTTGAAAAATGTAAAATAAGTTGAATAATATTCAACTCATTAATCCGAAAAATAAAGAGAAATAACATGTACTAAGGCATTTAAAGAAAACGTGTACTAAGGGATATTTTTATGTTAAATAACAAAGAATCAATTTTATAATATAAAAATTGATTTTCGTAGTGTTGTTTTATCAAATAATGTGAAAATTGTACCGAAAAGTGTACAATATAAAACTTGATTCAAAACTAAAAGATATTCAAATCAAATTGGGGAATTGATAGAAAATCAAAGAAAGGCTGCGTTGGGATTTATTAATCACGTCTTAACATAAGTTAAACGTGGTTGGAATTTAAAACCCAAAGGTCTTAGTTTAGTATTAAACAAACATAAAGATGGCTGAAAAGGAAAATGTACGTTTCATTTGCGTTTTTTTTTAATTATTTAATTAACTTTTACAGTTCCAGAAATTTTACATTTTAATTCTTATATTTAAGAATGATCAATTTTAATATTTACACACATCATTTTAATTTTTTTAGTCTTTATATATATTATTTTTAATTTCTATCATCTAAATTCGTAAAAATTAAAAGAATTAAAAATAATATATATATATATATATAAAAATTAAAAGAAATAATTTTTAAGTATAAAAAATAAAAGATAATTTTAAAAAAATAAAAATATAGCGTAAAATTTATATAAATACAAGAATTAAATAAGTAATTTTTCTTTAAAATAAAAGCCGGATCTATAAAGCACATGCAAAAGAAAAAGGTGTAAGAAAGAGTATATTATTATTTATTATTTTTTAATATTAACAAATATTTTAAAACAAAAAGCGTATTTATAAAATTTGAAAAGCAAAAGTCATAGTTTTTGACAAAAGTGGGCTTGTAGTCCTCGCCGGTTGAAAACAGCAGCAGTTCCTCACTTAAAACTGCCACTATACATCACTGCAAACAGCACAGTACCGCACCGCACCGCACCGCACCGCACGTTACTAACAATGGACCCTCCTCCTTCTCCTCTTCCCCGTTTGCCAAACATCGCCGACCTCACACCCCAACACGCAGCGTTTCTGGATCAACACTTCCAAACCAAACGCGACCTATCTCGCGAATCTTCTAGTCTCCCTCTCTCCTCTTCGCTCTCGCAACAGTGCTCCCAACTAGAGTCTCATCTCCATCAACACGTCACGAAACGCACCGTTTCGTGGATCTCTCGCTCCTTCAACGCCAAATCCTCGCTCCAGCGACTCTTCCTCGCCCTCCAAAATCTCTCCCTCCGCACTTCTCCACGTATAGAAAAAAATATTTATTTATTTGTTTTATTTATTTTCGTTTATTACTTTTTTTAAAAAATTCTTTTGGATATTTTATTGTATGTAGATGGTATTGGTTCGAAGAGGTTTCGGTGGATGTTGAGTGAGGAGATTCCACGATTGGCCAACGAAATGAACCGAATTGAGTCTGTTCGGTGTTACCTTGGTGAGTTTGTTTGGAATCTCTGTAAGTATGTGTTTTGTTTTTTGCTTTTATTTTTTGGTGGCTTCAACTTGTGCCATTGTGGATTTTAAGTGTGGTTTAATGTTTTTCTTTTTCTTTTCTGTGGGTGTGTGCCGGACTTCGGAGTTATCGAGGTGGTTTTGGAGTCTCGGTGATAGTCAATCTCCGTGTGTTTTTCAAATTTTTTCTTTGCGTGGGTACAACAACTGATGCTACTTTTTGAAAGAAAAAAAAATACTTTTACTATTATTATTATTATTATTATTATTATTATTATTATTATTATTATTATTATTAATGGTTTCTTGGTTGTTTTTCTCTCGGAAACGGTTGCACGCGATTGCCACCAAATGCAAAATTAGTTGGTAGATTGATTGACATTTTAGTCAGATTTTTGTGATCAGGAATGAACTTGTGTTTTCATTAAACATGCGGGCCTATGTATGTTCTGAGGGTGTGCAAATGCACCGCCTAACTTTGATAAAATTATAACTAAATCTCTTGAATTTTATATTTTGTTCTTTTTAATTTTATATATTTTAACCCACTGTCTCCTAATTTTTTATTTTCAATTATAAGTGATGTAATTTATCTGATTAGATTAGATTAAATATTTTTAAATTTTATAATCCTAAAGTTTGTCCTTATTTTCATATGTATGATAATAATTATTATTGATTTTTATTTTTTAAAACAAATTGTCACACTAGATTTGCCATTAAAACAATTATTTGATGAAATAAATGATGATATTTGAAATGCTAGCAACATACCCTTTTGAGCATATTTTTTTTATTCAAATTTTTTGAAAATCACAATTTTGGTGGGTTCCATTTCTCATTTAGTAAGTCTCTCATCTATTTTTGTAGTTTTCAATATATTTTAACTAATCAGAGAGTGTGTGCTAGAAAGAGTGTGTTAGAGAATGTGTTGCTAGCATTCCACATGAAGATATTTGTTTCCCTTCCTTCTTGTTTTGCTGTAGATTTGTTTGATATGCTCTTATTTCTTTGATATATGTATGTATGGATGGATGGATGAAGCATGGATATATGTGTGAATGTGGATACAATACAGGGGACTATTGCATATTTGCATTGTGTCTTCTACTCTTCTATTGTATTAAGTCATGTTTGGTAAATGGTGATTGTAGTTTGCTCTGTAAAAAATGGAATCCACTGAGTGGTAGTGTGCTACTGTTTGTTTCACTCAAATGATTGATGCCTCTGATTTGTCATGTATCTTGGCCTAGCTAGCTGTAAAGTTTACCTTCTTGTCTCAGAGACTGCTGTACAGTTGGAAGCTCTGGTTGGGGATCTTGAAGATGCTGCTCTCTTTGTCATGGCTTGCTACACAGGGAATATGTTTTCATTGAAGCTTTTGAATTCATCAATCTCTGAAGTAATTATTGTTCCCACTTTTAGTTAATTTATAACTACAGGTTGGAATATTAAATTGTTAACTGATCTTGGATTGTTATGCATGAATGTATTGTGCTGTAGGATGCTGCAAGAAAACATCACAAGTTGCTTCAGGCCATAAAAGCCATGAATGATATTGAAGAAGTATTGGTTGGTGTTGTGAAATTCCATCCTCAGTGGCATTGTCTTCTGAAGTCTGTTGACATCAGAGTAGATAAAATCTTAGCTGCTCTCCGGCCACAAGTTTTTGCCGATCATCGGGCCCTTCTTGTCTCTCTTGGGTGGCCCCCAAAACTGCTTCCATCAAAAAATGGAAGTGAACATATCACAAGCCTTCCTAATCCGTTAGTTCTTATGCAAGAAGATAAAAGAAGAATATACTCTCAATGTTTTATAGCCCTTTGTGCTTTGCAGCATTTGCAAAATAGAAGGGAAGGAAGACAGCTTAATAATAATCTTATAAAAAGAGAAACGCAGAATGTACAGCTTTGGGCCATTGATGAATTAGTGTCTCCTATTGCGTCAAGAATGGAATACCATTTCACCAAATGGTCTGACCAGCCAGAATATATGTTTGCTTTGGCATATAAAGTTACAAGAGATTTTATTACAGGAATAGATGATGTCTTGCAGCCACTTATTGACAAGGCCAGGCTTATCAGTTGTAGTGCAAAGGAGGCATGGATCTCTGCAATGGTCCTAATGCTTTCTGGCTTTCTAGGAAAAAAAGTTTTTTCTTTGCTTACTGAAAGATACAAAGTAAAGCATTTGAAGCCTGATGTATCATCTTCATGGCTTCACCTTGTGGATCTTATCATTGCATTTGACAAAAAGATGCAATCCCTTCTCAATCTGGATTCTTGTTTTCTGGCAATGTCTGAAAGTGTTGAAGGGCTCTCAAGGAGCATGTCAGTTCTAACAATATTTTGTAATAGGCCCGATTGGCTGAAGATCTGGGCCAAAATAGAGTTCAAAAATGCCTGGAAGAAACTTAATACTGAACTGAAAGAAGAGAAAGCGTGGGTGATTTCTAAGAAATTTAACACTGGGATTGATGCTGAGCAGGAGTATCTGCTATTGACTGTTGAAGATCACAAAGCTCCACCTATTGCAGAGTTTTTTCTTAAAATTATCTGGGAAATGATTGAACGCTGCCAAACTATGCCATCCATTTTATCACGTGCACAGTTTATTAGATTTACTGCAGGAAGATTCCTCTGGTATTTCTTTAAGCTATTACTTTTTCGGTTCAAGGCAACTGAATTATGTCTGGATAATTCTGATGATGTTGCCATAGTTAGAGTATGTGGGTTGATAAATGCTGCCAGATATATTTGGACTAAATTGCAAGAATGGAGTGATGCTGTCGAGTTTTTGGAGATGAAAATTGTTGAAAATGATTCTGGCAAGCCCATACAAAATGATACAATTGGTAATGACTGCTTTTTTGAAGAAGAAATAAGTAGCTTGTCTGAAATGGAAACCAACTGGCTAATGGAAATTATTTCAGTTATTCTTCGACAGTTTGAAATGCTATCATGGGAATATGTTCAAAACAATGATAGTTTTGAGGAAAATCAAAATGTTACAAATCCAAGAGTGGATGTTGATTTAGTAGTCTCCAATGCTTTTGTTGAAGCTTTAGATGCTTTAAAAAGTTGGCTTCATACTGTGAAGATAAATCTCAATAAAAAGGATTTTTTGGATTTGTGGAGAAGCATTGCTGAGGGGCTAGATCATTACATTTCATGCAGCATTGTCAGAAGTGAGACTTGGTTCTCTAAGATGGGCGTCAATCAATTTGAAACTGATATGAAATCACTAATATTTATTTTTCAGCCTTATTGTGCTCGCCCACAAGCATTTTTTCCTTGTATTAATGAGATTCTTAAGCTTTTGAAACTGAAAAAAGAAGAGGTAAAGCTAATGCAAGCATTTTTGTCCAACAATGAAAATGGATCAGAGTGTTTGCATCTTTATGGAATTTCTCATCTATCAGTTAATCAAATTCTTCAAGTTCTTAGATACAAAATTTGGGTTGGTTGATTTATACAATAAAGTGGTATTAGCCCTCGGCCAAGGAAAAGAACTTTGTCTATATTATGCACAGATTATTGAAAAATTATACTGCAAATATTCCATGTGTAATTGGACAAGCACTTGGAAGATTGAAACCTATATTTAAAGTCTGGTGATTAATTGGGATATGAGAAGTTGAGAATTGTGATGCAGAGGGACAATTCACAATAGTTATTCTGCCGTGAGCCATTCCCCTCTTCCATCGTCTCTTGCTTTGTCCAGGAGCAGGGAGATGTCCCTACAACATTTAAAGTTATTGACAACATTTCAGAAATTGCCATTATTTATTGAAAATCATCTTGTCTCGGATCCATATCAAGTAAACAGTGCTCTGAAATCACTGAATGTGCTGACTATGGACTTCTTGTTTCTTCTTAGCTAAACAAGGCTCTTGACAAAGCAAATGTCTGTTAGTGTTTGTTTTAGCTTTGCAACACACCCAAAATGTCATTAGCTCAAAGGAAAATAATTGTTCTGAGAAAACTGTATTTAAGGACATGCTGCATTGGAAAAAATGTGAATGAAACAAACTGACAATCTATTACCAGTTGCAAAATCTCAGCTCCCAGTTTCTGAATATTAGTGGATTATATGCTTCTTTTTCTCATTGTTCGATGCATTTTTAATGATTTCTTTTTGTTTTAATTTCTAATTTTGGAAATTGTAGATGGGATGGATTCAGCAGAAATTTCTAAAGATTTTGAACTAAAGCTTCTTAATTGACTAAGGAAATGAAGTATGGATATGTTGGCGAGTCAGGAGGTAGTTCAGTTTGAGACATGTTTCAAAATTCAAACAATTTGAATTATTAATTCCATGTTTTCATTGCATAATCTTTTAGTTAGTTTGTGCTAGAGTGTTAGTTGAGGGGGAATGAGGTTGTTACTATATGATCTGGAAGTCATGGGTTAAAATATTAGATATAGCCTCTTTGCTTGTGGGAATGAGGTTGCATATATCTACCCTCCCCAAACCTACCTGTAATAGCTTCATGCTCCAGGCTGCACTTTTAGTGCTAGAAATTAGAATATTAGCTCTTGGTCACGTACAACTATATTGATTATTTAATTAGGCTATATGTTAGTCAATGGTTATGAGACTCTAAGTTATCTTCTAACTAGCTCCTAATCAGCCCCTTGTATTACTACATTGATTGCTTGTAATCAAATTATAAAAAGTCTGCAGTCTAGACACAATTTTTTCTGTAACAATCTTCAACCAAAAAAGTATACTTTGTGGATTCTGAGAAGCTTGTGATAAGGGCCCCAAAAGAGCAGCTGATTCACCATTTGTCACTTGGGCCTAAGATTGGAAAGTCTATACTAGGAAAAGTAGAGGGAGAATCAAGAAGGATACTGAGCTGGCAGGGGGAAAATAAAAAACAGAGGGTGATTACTGAATTGTGGGTTTTGGTTATCAAAAATGCTTGTTGCATGTTAATGGGGGTATCTTGGAAAACAATTGCATTGTTATGGATAGAGAGCAGTAACTCTCTACAGAAGCCCAATTTTGTTATGGCAGTAGGATATTCACTCCACTCTCATTTTCTTCATTTCAGAAATAATACACACATTTCTTGCCATTGTTGAGTTGGTCGTTGTTTAATTATACTGTGTTGGTTTTGGTTTATCAATTTGATCCAGCCTGCCTGATATGCGTGGGCTTTCTGCAAAGGGATCAACACTTAAAGGAAGGATGGGGTGAGATGAATGCACCCAAGAATATGGAGATAAAGATAGCAGCTCTAGAAAATGAAGTGGCTAGCATAAAAATGTTCTAGATGAGGTGCAAATGAAGCAGATGAAAATCAAGATAAACTATTAGTGATAGTAATGAAAAGCTTTCGACAGAAGCGACAAGAGGGTAGCGACGATATTCCAGAGAATGGACAGCAATAACAGACAGGAAACGAAGGACCGGGGTAGTGTTCATCTTGGATACAATAATTAAGTTTGGGATTGAAGAAATTGGAAGAGTTTCAGCAATCAGTAGAAAGAGTGGAGCTACCAATGTGCAAGGGTGGTAACTTAGCTGCATGGATAACTGGGGGAGAGATATATTTTCAAGACCAAGAGACAAGTTTGGAGGTGTGATTGGATTTGGCACAGCTATGCACGGAAGGACTTGGGAGCACTCAGGTTTTTACAGAAGTTGAACAGCAGAATTGCACCCAATTTGTACTGGGTAGGAATGAAGTGGATGATGATCCAGGGTTTGTCGAGTTTGTACTGTGATTTGTTTCTCAGTACATAAGAGACAAGGAAAACTAACAAGGTTGAGTTTGTCATTTCCATACATAATTTTCCCCCAGAAAAACCAGCTTCTTCGACCAGAAAAAAGAAAAATTATTATTATTATTATTTTTATTGTGGTTCGAGTGTGATTTTTTTCATGCTAAATGAACTGAGTCGTGGCATTTCCGGCCATTGGGATGTCACTGCCAGCTAAACTGACAATGGGATTAAAAAGTACTTTTTGAATTTGAATGGTTAAAAAGAATTTTTATTTGAAGAATTAAAAAATGGATTTTTAATTTAAGAGATTAAAAATATAATTAAATTTTAAGTTTATTATGTTATTGGGTCGGGCTTATCTTTCTTCATTGGGCTGTGTCAAATATTTTTCATTTGAAACTTTTACTGTTTCTACCCAATGGGCAGTGCCTTCGGTCTATCATTTACTTTGATCTTGTCTCCCGATAAGTGTCGGATGCATCACTGAATAGGAATTATTTCTTATGATAATAGAAGGGGGCAGACTAGGTATATCCATTGAAGTCAAAGGATTCGTCAAGATAGATTTGGTAGTGAGAAAATGTATAAAGAAAGTAAATAAAAGTATATTTATGATTAATTTAAAGTGAGTAAAGTTTAGAAGATATATTAATTCAAATTGTGTATATCCAGTATAATAGATTTGTATGAATTTTAATTCCTTTGTATCCTTAATTATTGTTATCATTAGCCTATAAAATAAATCAGCTTGTGAGATTAAATCAATATTTTAAAAATTGAATCAGTTGTTGATTTGATTGATGTATTAAGTTGATGGATTATTGGTCCAATTAGTGAGTTAGTAATTGAATTGTCCAATGTTGGTAACATAAAATATAAATATATATATTAATTTTGTCATAAGTTCAATAATTAATTATAATAGTTTAGTAATAAGTTTATTTTTTTAAATAATTGTTAAGTTTATGATTTAATTCTTAGGTGTTATTTTTTCATATTTTTATTAAATCTTATATTTTAAAAAATATTTAACATTGATTAAACTAGTTCAATAAAATTGATTTACTAGTTCAATTAGATCAAGTTATCGATTTGACTATCAACTTGGTTTGGTTAAACTGAATTGATAACATGTTAGATCCAACAAAAGGTTTGATTGAACAAACCATAGATTTTTTATTTGACATGTTAGACCACCTGATTTGATTTGTTTTTTTAAAACAGTAGATTAAACACACAATTCAATAAACTTGATAAATAATATATATACATATTTGTTTTCGATTTACTTTAAAGGAGATAAATTTTTTTAGACCATACCATTTTTTCTTTCGAGTGTGAATTTTGAATGTGTATTTTCAACATAAATCATTAGATTATATTTTTTATGGAAAATCTTTTGTATGAGATATTTTTAATTATATTCTATTTTGTTATACTTTTTTTTTTGTTGCATGTGCAAAGTGTATTATTAAATTGATGGGTGAGGATCAATTTCTTTTCGGACACAATATCATTTAAGTAGGTTTTATTATTTTGACCAAAACTTTTTCGTACACACAACAACAAAAAATGCCTAGTTAATATGTTTCAAGAGATTTAATTACTTATCAATTATATTGGACTTTTTTTAGTACTCTTGTTCTGTTGACATCTTTAAATAATTTTGTTTTCTTTATGACCCGTGTTAAATGTATACAGACAATTCTATGTGTTAAATTATTTTACTTTATGAGAAAAATTTATTGTTTGATTAATTGTAGTCTCTCTATATCTATTTATAAGACTCAATAACTTATTTAATCATGATTAATAGTTGATTTAGTCTATAACAATAATTATATCCTAAATTTATATATATTTTCAAAATTATCCTTTATCTTTAATATTTTTCTCTTTCTTCTAATTATTTGTTAACATAATTAATTAAAAATATTTTAATATAAAAATAATTAATATAAGAGATATTATAAATTAAATTTTATAAAAAAAATTGTGTCTTATAAATAAAAACAGATGAAACAATTTATTTAGCATTATTTTTAATGATTTTTTTATTATGTGCTCGTGAAATGTATTAAGTATGTTTTTTTTATACGGTAAGAAAATAAAACAAACTACAACCTTAGAAAAATGACACCAAACTTGTCAGCCAATAAATTAGAATGATGAGGTTGTGGATAAATATCCCACCTAACTAAAGGAGAATCAGAAGATGACCCATCTTAGCAAGCACATCTGTGCAGCTATTTCCCTCCCGGAGAGTATGAACAAAGCTGATGCTCCACTTTGTATCCTTAAACTCCTTGATCTAATTGATCACGATACCATAAGGATGAAATTGAATATTGTTTCGAGATATAAGCTGCAAGGTTGATGAAGAATCCATTTCACATATAACATGGCAACGACCTGATTCCCAAACCAACATGAGCCCCTACAAGATAGCTGAAAGCTCCGCATACAAGTTAGTGGCATAGCCACATGAGCCAGAAAAACCCATTAACCAATCCCCTGAAGAGTTTCTTAATAAGCCTTCAAAACCGAAATGACTAGGATTCCCACGAGAACTCCCATCAACGTTTAGCTTCACAAATTGCTCTAAAGGACGACTCCAACATATCTCTCTAGATGTTGAAGTAGAAGTAACAGTCGAATCTGCACATGTAATAATACCATGCAACGTTCTAATTTGGTTAACTTGACGTTGTTAAAAACTTCCACATTGTGAGCCCGCCAAATGAACCATCCCGAACAAGCTACGAGCAACCCATGCTGACTTTGAAATTAAAACTTGAGCCATTAAGCATCATCCGCATAGCTAGCACTAATGACCTTCTCAAGGTGCAACATTTGTTAAAGCTACAACACCAACACAATATTTTTAATTAATGTGTTTAGTTGTATCTATGTTATTCCTATTTTCTAGCCTCTGAAATTGTCGTTAGATTTGTTAGAGTCTTTAGTTAGTTGGTGAAGTTCCTATTTTTATGGGTAGTAAAGTTGAGTGCTGCATTGTTTCAATTTTCGTGTATGTTATTTTCAACAACCTGGTATCTGAGCCAGGTTCCCCTATTAGTTTCGAATACGCAAGATGAGTGATCTTTACGTTGTCAACGGAGTGAAGAAGCTAAACAATCAGAACTACAATTTGTGGTCCACTTGTATGATGTCCTATATGCAAGGCTAGGATTTGTGGGAGGTTGTAAACAAAAGCGAAGTTACTGTTGAATAAACATTAAATGCTAATTAGTGGGTTTTATTATTTTCAGTTTTGAAAAACATGTTAATGTCTATAAATAGGTTGTTTTATGACTATAATTAGGTTTTATTGTTTTTAGTTTTTGAAAAGCATGTTAATGTTCATAAATAAGTTGTTTTATGGCTATAATTAGGTTTTATTATTTTCAGTTTTTGAAAAGTATGTTAATGCCTATAAATAGGTTGTTCTTTCTATTGTAAAAGCAGAGAAACAAAAAAAAAAGATTTTAAGAAAAATACAAGAGTTTGTTATTTAAAGTATTTCTCTCTACCTTCTAGGTCAAATGCCGCTATAAGATTTTGTTAATTAGAGTATTTCTCTCTACCCTCTATCTCCGAATCCTTCTTCGACCACCTCCCATGCATCTTGAGAGGTATTTCATTTGACTCCTGAATCTTTCAGCGGTAAAAGGTATTTCATTTCCTTTATCGATTATTTCTTACGAAAAACTTGGGTTTATTTACTAAAAGAAAAATCCAAAGCATTCGTGGTGTTCAAAAAGTTCAAAGTGATAGTGGAGAAAACAACTAATAGATACATCAAAGCTGTAAGATCCGATAGAGGTGGCGAGTATACTTCGACGACTTTCATGGAATATTGCAAGAAGCAAGTCATAAGGTGATTTCTAAGTACACCGTACTCTCCTCAATAAAATGGTGTGGCCGAGAGGAAGAACTGGACAATTCTTGACATGGTTCGGTCAATGCTTAAGAGCAAAAAGATGCCAAAGGAATTTTGGGTGGAAGCCGTGCAATGCGCCATCTATGTGCAAAATCGATGTCCACATGTGAAGTTAGATGATCAAACACCATAAGAGGCATGGAGCGGACAAAAGCAAACAATTTTTCATCTCAAAGTGTTCGGTAGTGTGTCTTATGCACACGTACTAGATCAACAAAGAATGAAGCTCGAAGACAAAAGCAAAAGATATATTTTTATTGCGTATGATGAGAAGACAAAAGGGTATAAGCTACTTGACCCGATAAGCAAGAAGGTGATGGTGAGTTGTGATGTGTGAGTAAATGAAGCAAGCGAGTGGGACTAGAACAATTCGACGGAGGTTGGAGAATCATCAGTCACTGCACCAACAAGTATACCAACCAATTCTGAAACTACCGATGATGAAGATGAACCACGACAACCCAACATGCAAAGTTTGCAAGATTTGTATGATTCGAAAAATGAGGTACATCTTGTATGTCTTTTGGCAGATGCTGAAAATATCAGCTTTGAAAAGGTGGTGTGAGACAAGAAGTGGCAAACTGCCATGGATGAGGAGATTACAGCGATTGACCGCAACAATACATGGAAGCTAACAGAATTGCCAAAGGGAATTCAGTCCATTGGTGTGAAGTTGGTATTCAAGAAAAAGATGAATGCTCAAGGCGAGATAGAGCAGTACAAGGCGCGACTTGTTGTGAAGGGATACAAACAAAAGGCTAGAATCGACTACGACGAGGTGTTTGCTCCTGTTGTAAGAATGAAGACAATCTGATTGTTCATTTCCCAAGCGGCTCAATTCAAATGGCCGATGTTTCAAATGGATGTCAAGTCGACATTCTTGAATGGTATGCCTAAAGAAGAAGTCTAATCGAACAACCACCCGGGTACATAAAAATCGGAGAAGAGAAAAAGGTGCTAAAATTGAAGAAGGCGCTTGACAGGTTGAAGCAAGCACCACAGGCATGGAATACTCGTATTGATACATACTTCAAAGAGAACAGGTTCAAGCAATGTCCTTACGAGCATGCCCTTTACACAAAGAAGAGTGGTGGTAACGTGATATTTGTTGCTCTCTATGTCGATGACCTCATTTTTATGGGTAACAATGATGAGATGATAGAAAAGTTTAAGAGCACAATGACATGAGAATTTGAGATGACAAATTTGGGATTGATGAAGTTTTTCCTTGGTTTGGAGGTTAGACAAGGAAAGACGGGTATCTTTGTTTCACAAGAGACATATGCAAAAGAGATTTTGAAGAAATACAAGATGGAAAATTGCAACCCGATATCAATACCAATGGAACCAGGTGCAAAACTCTCGAAGTTCGATGGAGGAGAATGTGTCGATGCAAGTAGATACCAGAGTTTGGTAGGAAGCCTTTGCTATCTCACATGCACAAGGCCGGATCTTTCATTAAGTGTCGGCATTATAAGTCGGTTCATGGAGGAGCCGATTTATTCACATTGGAAGGCTTGAAGCGAGTCCTACGGTACATTCAAGGTACTGTGTCACTTGGGTTATTCTACTCGAAAGCAGAAAATTACAAGTTGGCTGGTTACTTTGACAGCGATTGGTGTAGGGACATAGACAATTGGAAAAGTACATCAGGGTATGTATTCTCTATAGGCAACACAACATTTTCTTGGCTTTCAAAGGAGCAACCGATTATGATGCTCTCGACGTGTGAAGCTAAATATGTGGCAGCATGTTGGTGTGTATGACATGCTTTATGGCTTAGAAATTTGTTGAGCAAGATGAAGCTAAGGCAACTAGGTGCAACTGTGATTCAAGTTGACAACAAATCAGCGATTGGGTTGGCAAAGAACCCAGTGAACCATAAAAGAAGAAAACAGATTGGCGTTCGTTTTCACTTTATCCAAGATCATGTGAAGGAAGGAAGTGTAGAATTGGTGCATGTGGCAACTTAGGATCAAGTTGCTGATATCTTCACAAAATCGCTACCAAAAGTACTTTTTGACAAATACAAGAAGATGATTGGTATGACGGATGGTAGAAGCATTTAAGTTTATGGGGGAATTTTGTTGAATAAACATTAAATGCTAATTAGTGGGTTTTATTATTTTCAGTTTTGAAAAGCATGTTAATGCCCATAAATAGGTTGTTTTATGGCTATAATTAGGTTTTATTATTTTTAGTTTTTGAAAAGCATGTTAATGCCCACAAATAGGTTATTTTATGGCTATAATTAGGTTTTATTATTTTTCAATTTTTGAAAAGCATGTTAATGCCCATAAATAGGTTTTTTTTTTACTATAGTTAGGTTTTATTATTTTCAATTTTTGAAAAACATGTTAATGCCTATAAATAGGTTGTTCTTTCTACTGTAAAAGTAGAGAAACAAATTTTTTTTTTTTAAAGAAAAATACAAGAGTTTGTTAATTAGAGTATTTCTCTCTACCCTCTATCTTCCTAAAAGTGCTACAGTTACACCATTGGAAGTAGAGGATGTGAATGGTATGTTGTGGAAGTGGTAGATCAAAGTGGGCAAGGCTATGTTCTGTTTGAAGACAACTATTGAAGAAGATGTGCTAAAGCATATTCAAGATACGAAAACTACGAAAGATGCTTGGGATACCTTCCCCAAATTTTTCTCCAAGAAGAACGACATGAGGCTTCAACTTCTTGAGAGCAAGCTATTGTCGATATTGCAAGGCGAGTTGATAGTTGCTCAATACTTCCACCAGGTGAAGTCACTATGTCGAGAGATTTCTAAGTTGAATCTCGAAGCTTCAATCGAGGAAACTAGGATGAAGAGAATAATTATCCATGGTTTGACAACTTCATTGCTCTAGTATAGGGGTGGCCAAATCAGCCATCACTTGTGGAATTCAAGAATCTGCTTATTGGTCAAGAAGCATTAACTAAGTAAATGGGTGGAGTTTCATTGAAGGGTGAAGAGGAATACTCTATGCCAATAAGAGCAATTGGAACTCTAAGCAACTAGTTGTCACTAGATGGAATAAAAAAATAGGATAAGGGGAAAAGTAATCAAGGTGAAGGGAGTAGACATGCAGGGGGAGCTTTGAAGAATTATAGCAACAGTAGAAGGTTTGAAAGGAAGTGCTATAATTATGGCAAGAAGGGTCATATTGTAACGACTATTTTTTTTTTCTTTCTTAAGTAGATTATTATTAAGGACTAAACCTTTTCAAACAAAGGACTTGCATAATTATTACATATAAGATTTCAACTTTAGTCTTACAATGGCTTCCAAAACATAACAGAGGTTTTTATTTCTTACAACAGTTAACTTAGCATACTATAAAAACATATAAAATTTAAGCACTATCTTCTGAATCCTCTGAAGGGTCTTCTTCCTCAAAAACATCAACACTAGGAGCAGGTCTGGCAGTCTTGAACCTAGCATGTCTTGTGGATGAGTTACGGGGACGTCTCCTTCTAGGCTGAGAAGGAAAACTAGGAGGAGGAAACATCGAAACCCTTGGAGGTTCCACCTAGGTGAGAATGATCGGGAGATCAATCTGCCCGTAAGAGGTAGGCGATAGGGGAACTACATGAAAAAAGGTGAAACGCACATAGCCTGTATATGTATATAACTGATAAAGTGGATCCCTAGTCCATCTTCCACACAAGGG